>WNWK01008237.1:0-86326 GCA_009830355.1 Cherax destructor | reverse complement strand
CCTCTCAAAAGGAACAGAGAGATGTTACCCGGCCCCATCGCCTTTGAGGTATCTAGCTCGCTTAGCAGCCTCTTCACTTCTTCCTTGGTTGTATGTATTGTGTCTAAATTGGATGGTGGACCCCACCTCTCCATCTTTCTGGGGTCCCTTCTGTCTCCTCTTGAACACTTCTTTGAGAATCTCATGTTGACCCTCACATATTTCCCGGTTTTTTCGCGCGCCCCGCTTGTGTGTGTGTGTGTGTGTACTCCCCTTTAATTCCCCTAATTGGGTTGCAGGGATCAGACTAGCTCCTGGCCCCTCCTCTTCGCTGTCCGCTAGGGGTCTCTCCCTCCCTGCTCCATGAGCTTTATCATACCTCGTCTTAAAACTGTGTATGGTTCCTGCCTCCACTATATCTTTCTTTTTAGACTTTTCCCCAATTCCCGGGACCTCTGTGGCGGGAAGAAATGCTTCCTAACATCCCTTTGCCCTACCCTGAGTCTTCAGTTTCCCAAATTGTTTTCCCCTGCTGTGTTCCCCCCAAACATCCTGTCACTGTCTACCTTGTAAATTTCCCCCAGTATTTTGCATGTCGTTATCATGTCTCCTCTGACCCTTCTTTCCTCCAGTGTTGTTAGTCCTTTTTCCCCAACCTTTCTTCATAGGACAGACCCTGAGTTGTGGAACTAACCTTGCCCAAAACCCTTTTGCACTTTCTCTAGTTTCTTTATGCTTGACCAGGTGTGGGTTCCAGACTGGGGGCCGCATATTCTAAGGGCCTGACGTACACGGTGTACAGTGTCTTGAACGATTCCTTGTTAAGGAAAAGGGGAACGCTAATCTTAGGTTTGCCAGTCCCCCATAGGGCTGCCCCAGTTATCTGGTTGATGTGTGCCTCCGGAGACGTGGTTGGCGTTATATTTACCCCGGGGTCTTTCCCCTTTTTTTTTCGGGGGTTTTGTACCCTTTTTGTCCGCCTAGCATGTACTCTGTCAGCGGTTTTTTTGCCCTTTCCCGATCTTCATGACTTTGCATTTGGTGGGATTGAATTCGAGAAGCCAGTCCGCCGAGGGGGTTGAAGTTTTTTGGTCCTCCCTCCGATGTGATTCCCCTTTAAATTTTCCCACATCATCTGCGAACGGAACATTTCTGAGTCTATCCCATCCTAGGTCATTTACATATACCAAGAATAACACTGGTCCTAGGACTGACCCCCGCGGTACGCCGCTCGCCAGGGGCCCCCACTGTGATACCCATTCCACCATGATCTGTTGTTGCCCCCCTGTAGGTTTTCCCCCGGATCCATTCCAGTCCCCTTTCCCTGTTATAATGCTTGTTTTTCCCCTTCTTTACTAATCTCATATGAGGAACTGTGTCAAAAGGCCTTCCTGCAGTCCGGGAAAAATGCAATCAACCCACCCTTCTCTCTTTGCCTTACCTCTGTTACTTTATCATTAGAACTCTAGGAGGTTTGTTACACAGGATTTGCCTTCCCGGAATCCGTGCTGTCTTGTGTTTATTATCCTGTTCAGCCCGAGGTGCCCCAAACCATTCTTTTCCTGATGATTTTCCCAGGACTTTGCACCCCTATACATGTAAGTGACACCGGTCTATAGTTTAGTCCCTTTTTTGTCCCCTTTTTTTAAAAATGGGGACCTTCCTTCCCATACCTCAGGTATCTGCCCTTTTTCAAGGGATGTGTTGAATATTATGGTAAGTGGCACACTAGTACCCCCCTTTCCCCCAAGAACCCGGGGGGAGATATTGCCCGGGACCCATCCCCTTTTGGGAGGATCAGGTCACTGAGTAACTGCTTTACTTCCTCCCCAGTTGTGTGTATGCCCTCTAGCACTTTGGGACATCCCTTGTTGGTAAGCACCCCCTTTCCCGTCTACCCAGCTGTGTGTGTATGTATGTTTGTGTTTGTTACCTAGTTGTGGTTGCAAGGGGCGATTCACAGCTCCTGGCCCCGCTTCTTCTCTGGTCACTACTAGGTCACTCTTCCTGTTTCCATGACTTTATCATACCTTTTTCTTAAAGCTATGTATGGATCCTGCCTTCACTACATGTTCTCCTTTATTTATGTCTGCCGGGTCACCTTTTGGGGAGAAGCCCCGGGCCGGACTCCGGCGAACATACAACAACAATTTTATGTATTTCTTGAAAAATCCCAGAAGGTGATTGAAATTACAGATCGATTAATCTTCTGAGTTTGTCTCCATGTGGGTATTTTTTGATCATTGACAAGTGTTTGTTACACGTGAGTTATCCATGTATATAGTGTTATGTTCAGCAGAGTTTGTGGTTATAGGAAAGGGGGAGGGGGAGGGAAGAGCGACTGGTGAAATGATGATGTAAAGAGAAAAAGTTAGCATAGGGGGTTTTTTTACAAAGTAGAAGTGATGGAAGGAAAAAAAGGAGAGAAAAAGAGGTTAAGAGAGTGGTGAAGCAATGAAAAAAGAGAAAAGGAGAGAGGGGGTGAGATGTTATCAACAATTTCGTTGAAAAAAAAAAAAAAATGGAGTGAGTTAAAAAATTGGGGAAGCCAAGGGAACGAATGGATTTACAGTTAAATATGGGAGAGGAGAGTTTTTAAAAATGGGGGTTAAAGAGGTATGGAAGATGGGGGGAAAAATTTTTTGGGGAAATTGTTAAATGTTGATGAAGATAGGGAAGCTGTGATTTCGTGTATAGGGAAAGGAAATAACATCTTGTAGGTGAGGAAGAGCCAGTTGTGAGTGTGGGGGAAAGTTCGTGGGGCAAGGCAGCTGGGGATTGATGGGATAAAGATAGAAATTTTAAAAATTTCGGGTGGAGATATAGTTCTGGAGTGGTTGGTGCTATTTTTAATAAATGTATAAAAGGGGAAAAGGTCCTAGGGATTGGCAGAGAGAAAAAGGAATTTCCTTTGCATAAAGGAAAAAGGGGACAAAATGGGGAAAAAATTATGGGGATATATGTCTGTTGAAATACCCGGTAAAGTGTATGGTAGAGTTATTATTGAAAGAATTAAGACAAAAGGAAGTAGGGTAGCAGATGAACAAGGAGGGTTTTGGGGGTAGGGGGGGTGTAGACCAAGTGTTTACAGTGAAACATATAGCTGAACAGTATTTAGATAAGGGTAAAGAGGTTTTTGTGGCATTTATGGGTTTTGGAAAAAGGGGTATTTAAGGGGGGATAGGTGGGCAATGCAGGTGTATGAAAAAGAAGGTAGGTTACTGAAAAACATTTAAGAGTTTATACGGGGGATAGTGGGGCCCCGGTTAGAGAAAGTAGGCGAGAGGGGGAAATTTTTTCCCCGTAAAAATAGGCCATAGACAAGGGGTGTGTGATGTCACCATGGCTGTTTTTATTTATAGATGGGGTTGTAAGAAAAGGAATGCTCGGATGTTGGCAAGAGGTGGGGGTTAAAAGATAAAGAATCTAACAAAAGGGGGAGTTGTCAAAATTTCTTTTGCTGATGACACTGTGTTTTTTGCAAAATTCTGAAGAAAAAGGGGGGTTGGTGGATGAGTTTGGTAGGGTATGTAAAAGAAGGAAATTGAAAGGGAATATGGGGAAAGAGTAAGGTGATGAGGATAACAAAATGATTGGGTTTTGGAAAGTTTGGGATATCAGATTGGGGGGAGAGAGTATGGGGGGAGGTGAATGTATTCAGATATTTGGGAGGGGACTGTCAGCAGATGGGTCCTTAAAGGGATGGGGGAATCATAGAATATAGAGGGAAAAAGGGGTTAAGTGGTGTACTTGGGAGTTTGGGAGACAAAAAACTCTGTCCATGGAAGCAAAGGGGGGAAATGAAAGGAGGTATAGTTATATAAACCCTCTTATATGGGTGTGAAGAAAATGGGTGGTGAATGTTGCAAAAAAGGGAGAAGGCGGGAGGCAATGGAGATGTCATGCCCCGAGATCAATGTGTGGTGTGAATATAATGCAGCGAATTCGTAGTGTGGAAATTGGGTGAAGGATTACCAAGACTAAACAAGAGGGTTGAGGAAAGTTTGTTGAGATTTTTTGGGACATGTAGAGAGGATGGAACAAAATAGAATGTCTTAAAGAGTGTATAAATCTGTAGTGGGGGGAAGGCAGGGTAGGGGTCGGCCTAGGAAAGGTTGGGGGGAGGAGTAAATGGGGTTTTTGTGTGCGGGGGGTTTTTGGACTTCCAGCAAGCGGTGAGCGTATTTGATAAGAGTGAATAGAGAAAAAGGGGTTTTCATATTGACGGCTGTTGGAGTGTGAGCAAAGTAAAATTTATGAAGGGACTCGGGAAAACCCGGAAAGGGGGACTTGAGTCCTGGAGAGGGGAAGTACAGTCCCGGGCACTCTGAAGGGGGGGGGTGTTAATGTTGCAGTTTTATAACTGTAGTGTAAGCACACTGGCAAGACAGTGATGGTGGGGAATGATGATGAAATTTTTTCTTTTTCCGCCCACCCTGCCTTGGTGGGAAAGGGCCCGGGATGTGTTAAAAAAAAAAATATATGTCGTGCCGAATATGTAAAATTTGCGATAGGAACGCTTTTTTTGCCGAATAAGGCAAGGGGGAAAATTTTTTATATTCAATAATTTCAAAAAATCATTCTAAACCCTAACAAAAAAAATATATTTCATTGTGTTTGTTTATTATTAAATTATTGTAAACTTATCTAAAATATATTTAGTTGAATTAGGCTAAATTAAATTACTTTTTATAATAAGGTTAGGTAAGTTTTCAAAAGGTTTTTTTTTGGTAAAAAAATTTTAAATTTTTAACATTAAATTAATGAAAATAAATATATTTTTTAAAACGTATAAAAGAAAATTTTAAAAAAGGATTAATTTTAAATGAGTTGTTGCTAATTGACTAGTTTTACCTATTCGGCACGACATATATACTATATAAATTTTTAAAGTTATATATACATTCTTTTAAATATCTTATGTTTAGAGGAAAATAGGTGCTTGGATTTAAACACGCCCTCTCCTGAAGACTCCCAATCACTACCCACTAGAATCATCTTGGACATGACGAGAGCCAATAGGAGAGTGTGGGCCGCCCTCCCATAAAAAGTGATTTTTTGGCTGTTGACTCATTCTTCTGCTTCTCTTTTGTTGGTACTTATCATCCCTTTTTCCTTGATCTAAGAGGAAAGTTGTCTACACAGTCAAACATATACAAGATTTCCTATTAAGGTAAGTTTTTTATCATAGTATAACATTTTTATTCCTTTCCAAAATTTAAGTTTTCCTATTCATACTTATTTTTTAAAGTATGAGTTCATTTTTTTTTTCTCTACGGATATTTAAATAAGGAATTATTTTTAATTCAGAGTCAGTAAACATGGAATAAATTTTTCGTCATGTTTATTAATATAGAAAAATAGAATGTTGTTAGTCCTTGTTTCGCAAACGGGAATTATATCTAAGTTTACAAATACGTTGGAAATGAAACATTAAACAATATCTAAAAAAAATTATAAAAAAAAGCAAAAACAGCATTTGTGTGTGTTTTTTGAGCAATATTAAACCTCAGGTCACTTGAAGAGGTGAGAAACAAACAAGGTAAAGTCGAGTCACTTGAGTTCTCAAGGAAAAAAAACATTAAATGATGAATCTAGGATGATAAATATAAAAAGAAACTAGGCAGGTAGGCATCAAAGATTAAATAAAATTGTAATTATTGCTAAGAAGCGAGAATGAGCCTCAATTAATAGATGTTTCTTGCAAAACTAAAAAAGGGCCTAACAACAAAAAAAAATGAGATGATTTTTTTAAAGACTGCACTGGAGGATATGAAAAAAAAAATTTATTCCACTGAAGAGGGACAAAACAGGGGAAAATATTAAGGAAATAAAATATTTATTTTGGGATTACAAACCAACTTTCAGCGTAAAACATTTTCAAATTTTTTTAAAAAGCAAAAAGAAGTTGGAAAAGACTAAATTTAATTAATGAGAGAGAACCCATCATGTTCATGGGGGAGCCCGAGTCAAAAAAACTCTAACTTCGAATAATGAAAATTTCAGAAAAACCATGAATTTTGACTAAGACCCGCCCAAATATTCCCAAAGTGATGGAAAAAAAAGGGTTTGTGCAATGAGTAATCGTCAATGGGACAGAAAAAAAAAAGGGAGGAATTTGTCAATGTAGAAAGTTTTGAACACGTTGCTGCGGCAAAAAATTTCCCTCCCAAAACTAGCTAGCATTATTTCTCTGAGCGGCTACAAACCTGAGTAGGTGTTTAATTCTGATGAGACAGGTATGTTCTGGAAAAAAATGCCATCTAGAACATACATTACCTGGGGGGGTTCCGGGGGTCAACGCCCCTGTGGCCGAGCCCCAAAGAGCAGGCCTCGCGGGGGAGGGGGGGCCTTTTTGGCCTGCGGAATCGGGGCCTGATGGGGGCCCGGGGTGGTTTGGGGCCTAAAGGGGAAGCCTGCTGGATCGGGGCCTGATGGCGGGCCACCGGGGATCGGGGCCTGAAAGGCGGGCCCGCGGGTGGACCCGGGGCCTGATCCCCTCGCGGGGGAGGGGCCTGTTGGGGGAGGCCTGCGGGGATTCGGGGCCTGAAGAGGCCTCGCGGTGGATCGGGCCTGATCAACTGCTGGGCCACACGCAAACCGACATTTGAACCAAAACCGGTTGGTCGAAAACCCAACTTTAGATGCCTGTGGGGGAAAATTTTTTGGTAATCCCCCTTATTTTGCTGGGAGGCAGTTGAACGGGTCGGGGGCCCCCTAACACTTCCTGTGTTTATTTTAGCGTACTCATGGCGCTCCTGTTTTTTACCGCCTGCCGAATCTTTTACTTTCAGTCTTTTGCTTTTGAAAGGGAGTGATATTCGTGTGCAGATTTGGGACTGGGGTCCCCCCCAAGTTTTTCCCAAGCATATATTATCATGTATTTTTCCCCGCCTGCGTTCCAAGGAGTTAGGTCAAGGCCTTCAACCAATACCAGTGTTTGGGGGGTTTATACGTGCTTTGAAAGTTATCTGTACATTTTCAAGATCCGCAATTTCTCTGTTTGAAAAGGGCCGTTAGTGTACATCAGTACTCCAGCCTGGGGAAAACAAGAAAATTTGAAGAGAATCATCATTGGCTTGGCACCCCTAATTTTGAACGTTCTCATTATCCATCCTATTTTTTTTCCTAGCAGATGTGAGACCAGTGTCTTTTACATCTGCTGTGATCTTTGAGTCTCTGACATTATAACCCCCGGGTCCTTTACATTATTTTTTCGCTAGATTGTGTTTAGAATTTGTTTTATATTCTATCCAATATTTATTTCCTCGAGTTTTCCATAGCGGGGGAATTGAACTCTGGCCTCACTGAACTTAATATTGTTTTCCGAGACCCATAAAAAGCTTACCTGGAGTTTACCTGGAGGGGGTTTTCGGTTGTCAAATCCCCCGACTCGGTCGGGAGATCAGGCCTCATGGTGGATCGGATCTGATCAACCAGGCTGCTACCGCCGGCCGCATGCAAACTGACGTACGAACCACAGCCTGGTTGGTCGGGTACTGACTTTAGGTTTGTTCGTTTTCTTGAAGACAGCCAGGGGTTTTGAACCCCCCGAATGTATGCTAAGAGGCAGTTGAACAGTCTTGGGCCCCGGACACTTATGGTGTTGTCCCCAGTGTACTGTGGCGCCCCTGTTTTTCATCGGGGAAATGTTGCATCTCCTGCCGAGTCTTTTCTTTCATGGGGAGTGATTTTCGTGTGCAGGTTTTTTACCAACCCCTCCGGGACCTTCCAAGTGTATATTATCGGGTATCTCTCTCGCCTGCGTTTCGGGGAATCCCAATCGGACCATCAACCTTTTCCCCCTTGGAAATTTAGGTGCTTTATCCTACTTATGTGTGCTGTGAATGTTTTTTGTCACTCTCCGGGTTACAATGTCGCCACCCTTTTAAAGGGGGGCCGTTAGTGTCAGCAGTATTCTGGCCTAGAGAAACAAGTGATTTGAAGAGTGTCATCATGGGCTTGGCGTCCCTATTTTTGAAGGTTCTCATTATCCATCATTTTCCTAGCCGATGAGGTAGATACATTTTTGGGTCTTTAAAGGCGAGATCCCCTGACGTTATCACTCCCAAGTCCTTAAACATTTCTTTTCGCTCTATTATATGGTTATAATTTTCGTATACCTTGATCTTTTTTTATTTCCTAAAGTTTTCCATATCTGAGTAGTGAAATTTCTCCTCGTTGAACTTCATATTTTTTTGAGTGGCCCATTAAAAAGTTTTGGGTTGATGTCCGCTAAAGTTTTGCAGTGTCTTCAATGGAGGTCACTGCCATGGAACCCGGGTGTCATCCGCAAAGGAAGACACTGAGCTCTGTCTTTCATCTCTGTCTATGTCAGAAATGAGGATGAGGAATAGAATGGGTGCAGAGGATTTTTCACTGTGGCTGCCTGGGACTTTACTCTGTTTACTTTTAAATTTTGTGTTCTATTTGTCGGGAAGTTATAGACCCTTACCAACTTTTACTGTTATTCCTTTATCACGCATTTTGTGCGCTATTATGCCATGGTCACACTTGTCAAAAAAGTTTTTGAAAAGGTCTGTTTATACTACATCTGTATTTTGCTTACCCTCTATAGCATCCAGGACCTTGTCATAGTGATCCAGAAGGGGATAGGCAGGGGGCAAATTTCCCAAAACCTTTTTTTGCCCTGGGTTGTGTAACTGATGGGTTTTCAGGTGGTTGGCGATCTTGCTTCTTAGACCCTCTCAAAGTTTTTTATGATATGGGATGTTGATGCTATCGGTCGGGAATTCTCTGCAATTACTTTACTGCCACCCTTGTGGAGTGGGGCTATGTCTGTTTTTTTTAGTGGTGGGGGATGACTTGTGTCCATGCCCCCTCTCCATAGAATGATGAAGGAAACCCGATGGGAAATTTTTCAATTCTTAATGAATACGGAGTTCCATGAGTCGGGGCCCTGGGAAGGTGCATAGGCATGTCATTTTTCCCTTTTTTCAAAGTCTTGTGGATTTAAAATAATACCCGAGATTTTTGAGATGACCAAATTTTGCGTTTCGTTCATAAAAATTTATTTGGATTGTCGACCCTTAGTCTGGGCAGCGTCTCGCTGAACACTGGGGTCGTATTGGGACTTTAATATCTCACTCATTTCTTGGCTGTCATCTGTGTATATCCCATCCCGCCTAAGCAGAGGCCCAATACTGGATGTTGTTTTCCCCTTAGATTTAGCATAAGAGAAGAAGTATTTTTTTTTTTTTAATTTCCTTTATGGCTTTTAGTTCTTCCGTGATTCTTGTCTCCGTAAGTTTCGTTCAGTTTAAGTTCGATTTTGCAATTTCATTGACCAGTGCCTCTCTACTATTTCAGATATATTGGCCCCTCTCAGCAGCTGTGTGACTCTTCGCCTTCGTCTGTATAGGGAGCGTCTCTCTTACTAGTTTACATCTTTCTTTCTTTTTTTTAATGGAATGTGTCTTGAGCAGATCTCAAAAACCAGGGGTTCATTTTTTTTTAGGCAACTGTTTTGGGTCCGTGTTGTTTAGGATATCTTCCCCGCATGTTTCCCTTTAGGACACGGGTTTACTTGATCCCATTGTATGTTTTTTTTATTAAAAAGAATTTTTTGAAGAGACCTTCCTGACTGATCACATTTTTTGGGGGTCCCGGGGCCCAGTGCATACATGTCTGTACCTCATTATGTTGTGATCTGAGTGTATTGTCTTTGGGTAAATTTTTAATTTCGTATCATATCATCGGGTTTGTGAAGATGAGGTCCAGTGTATTTTCTAGTCTTGTAGGCTCTAATATTTGCTGGTTTTTAAAGGGGAATTTCGGGCAGATATTTAACGGGTTTGTGTGTGTGTGAATTTTCATCTGGGCTGCCTCCTGGGGTGATCTCTGCTAAAGCATTGTTTTATAATTTCCCCCATTTTTTGTCTCTCAAGTTGAAATCTTCTGGTAATAAGATGTTTGGGGCAGGAGTTAAAATTTTCTAGACAGTGGTCAATTTTCAAAAGCTGCTCCTGGAATTGCTGGGGAAATTGCGTCTGGAGGCTTTTATACCACCACAATGACAAGGTTTTTGGTTTTTTTAATATTTACTGCCAAAACTTCAACTACATCATTTGAGGTGTTCAGTAGTTTTGAGCAAATGAGCGACTCTGTGACGTACAGGCTAACCCCCCCCCCTTGTTGCCTGTTTAGTCTGTCACATCTGAATGGGTTTTTAACCTGGGATCCATATTTCGTTGTCAAAAAATTTTTTAAAAACCCCTTGTTTTACTCCGTAAGCAGTCCCCTGATGTAAGGAATTTTGTTGTTTTTTGACGGCTTTAGAGCCTGTATGTTTTCAAAGACAAATGTCGTTATATTGGTGGAATATGGGGGGGTTTTTTTGCTGGCTCTAATATCTGTTGTTGTGGAGTGGAGGCCAGTGTCCGTGCCTCTGCTCCAGAAGTGTTTTCAGTTGGTGTAGGATTATTGTCATTTCTTGAGTCTTTTTTTCCCCCGGCCCTAAAAAAATCCGTCCCCGGAGGGGTTGTGGCTCCCCTTTTGTTTCCCCTAGTCTGGCTGGTCTGTCTTCTTGTCCCCTTTAGATGATGTGCCTGGCAGTATGCGTTGTAATATTTTCTTTCATGGATTGATGAGTGACACTTTTCTGGGTGACATAAGTTACAGAAGGGGAAGGGACCCCTCCTGTTGTTATGCGGGTGCGGCAGTTTTGGGGTGTTTTACCAGATACACCTGCCTGCAAAAATCCCCGGAAATATTTGCATAGATTGGATTTTCCCTTTGCTAGGGTTCATTTGTTTCGTTCGCTGCTGGTACATTTTTTTTTTTTTAAACTATCTCCCTGTATGAACATTACTGCTTCTACCAGGTTTTTTCTGGTAATGTGTCGACACTGTTCCCCCGAGGCACCATCCCCTTTTGTTCCATCTCCTGCCCCGTATCGCTTTTTGTACCCCTGTGAATTGAATAGCGTTGTCTATTTTGTTTCATCCCCAGGGCCAGTGTCTTTTTGGTTCACTGTCCCCCAGGACAACACTAGCACCCTCAGGAGCACTGGACATTACATTACATAAAGGACACTGTCATGCAAATTCTTTTATCATCAGCAAAGGAGAAGAAAGTGCTGTGGCATACATCTTTGTTTATGTCAGATATGAAGATGAGGGGAAAAAAAGGGGGCGAGTACTGAGATGTGGAACAGCCATTCGCTGTAGCCGCCTCTGACTTTACTCTGTTTACTATTACTTTCTGTGTTCCCATTTTTGGGGAAATTCAAGATCCATCTGCCCATTTTTCTTTTTATTCCTTTATCACACGTTTTTTGTGCTGTTACACCTTTATCCCCTTGTCGAAAGGGTTTCCCAAGGGCTATGTATCTTTCATCTGCATCCCAGTGCATCCCAAAACCATGTCATAGTGGTCCAGTAGTTGTGGGAAAAAGGAACGACTTTCTCAAAACCCATGCTGTCCTGGGTTGTGCAATTGTTGAGTATCCAAATCGTTGGTGATCTTGCCCTTTGAGCCTTCTCAAAAATTTTTATGATGTGAGACGTTATTAATATCTGTCTGTAATTCTTGACAATTTTTGTTACTGCCACCCCTTTTGGGGTGGGGCTGTATATGTTGTTTTTTAAAGACCGTGTAAAGTCCCCTGTGTCTATGGTCCCCCTCCATAGAACATTAAGGCACGTGAAAGGAGTTTCTTGCAGTTCTTGATGAACACGGAGTTCCCCGTGTCTGGACCTGGATCAGAGTGCATTTGTATATCATTTTGGGGTTTTTTTTAAAGTCCTTGGTGTTAAGATTATATCAAAATTCTTGAATTAACTAAATTTTTTAGTCTCCGTCATAAAAAAAATCATTTTTGATTGTCGCCCCTTAGTCTAATAAACTGCTCACTAATCGCTAAGTCATATTGGGACTTAAGTATCTCACTCATTTCTTTGTTGTCATCTGTGTGGGTCCTTTTCGTTTAACAAGACCCAATACTAGATATAGTTCTTGCCCTGGATTTGGGTAAAAAAATATTTTTTTCAGTTTTGTTTATGGCTTTAGTTCATAGTGATAAAGACAGAACTGTTCCTAGTCATGGCTACAAAAAATTGTTTCAACTTGATTTTTTTCGGGTAATGCTTGTTTATCGGTCCAAAAATCCCCCCTACGTGAAAGTTCAGTGCTACTGCATTGAACTTGAAGTGAGGATGTCTCTGTCCCTAATGAACCTTGCAAGGGGTCTCCCCATATTGATAATTGTCGTAGTCATCCTCATCTCTTGGAGGATTTGGAACCAGGGAATGAGTCTTTTTTTTTTTTCCCAAAACAACATTCTTTATGTAACATTTGAGTGCTGCTTCCCCGCAGTGAGGTATAAACAGTGCCATCAATGACACAGGAAGTAAAGTCCCGAGTTTTGTAAATTTAACGTTGCAGATGCACACACTTTAAGTGTAAAAAAAAAGTTGAATCATGTACCAAGATCGTCAATAAATGTTTTGGGGAAAAATATTTCCCCAGTGTAGTGAATTTTTGGAAAGTCAAGTTCAAGAAATTGTTTAAACTGGCAAAGAGAGTCCCCGGTGAGATGACATCAGTGAACCAGCCCGATGCAGCCCGATGAACTATTTAAATCCCTTATTTTAGTTCTTTCTTGGAGGGATATCCTTTTGGGCATTAATAATATCTCTTTGTTTATGCCCATCGTCCCCTTAAACACTTCAATCACGTCCCCTTCATTCGTCTGGAAGATTTCTTATGCAATGGATTAATTTTTTCATTCTTCTCTGAATGTTCTTTTTTTAAAGAATTTATATCTATTCTGTAAATGGGGAAACCCAAAACTGAGCTGCATACTCTAAGTGTTCGGCCTTACAAATGATTTGTAGAGCTGTAGTATAACCTCTGAGTCCTGTTGTTTATACTTCTTGATATAAACCCCAGATCTGTTTGTCTTATTTCGTACATTTAGGCATTGCTGTCTTGGCTTCAGGTTTTTGCTTCCCGTTTGTGACAGTTAGGTTAAGTTCATATTTAGAGTTTTTTGTCTTAGAGATAAGAAGAGGAGGCAGAGGTGTTTTTCCAGGGGCTGGGATGCAGGATATTGTTAAACATCTGGGCAACATCATGGAAGGGAAAAAGCGCCTTATTATCCGTCTCAGTGCGGAGGCAAGATGTTGGCAGACATAGAAGGAGGACCTGACTAGCAGGTATAAGTCTGAAATAGAGATAATTACGAAGGGGGGGTGCCCTGTAATATGTGGCATTTTTCCCAAAGGGGAGGAGTTGAAATGAATGGTTGTCCAGGGCAACTGGTGTTTAAATTTTTGGCTGACAAACATTGTAAGGAAAAACAGTAACGTTTTTAGACAGCTGTAACCTCTTCTATGGCATAAATGACATGTATTTCAGGTATAGGGTTCACTTATCTTGGGCTGTCATGGGGGCACTGACCAATGCAGTAGAGGGGGCTGTTAAGACTTTAAACTAGAAATAGTTAGAGATAGAGATTTTGTGGGAAAGAAATGAAATGTGGTACAAATAATTAGGCATAATGAATTTCAGTATAGGCAGAATGAGGGAGATTTATTGGTGAATATTGGAAAGCCAGTGGGACTAGGTGACATGGACAGTAATAGGGATAGTGGAAGAACAGAAATGAGCAGGAAGGAAAAAAAGAACAGAGGGTTTCTAAAATCGCACAAATAGTGTAGTGCTAGAAAAAGAAAGATGAGGGGGCATTGATGTGTTTGCCATAACTGAGACGTGGATTTTTTGGAAACATCGGTACATGCCTGCTGAATGTCACATTCGGGGTTTTAAGATAGAAGGTTTTAAGATTAAAGTAAAAAAAAGGGGGTTAGGTGGGTGTTGCCCGAGATCACTTGAATTGCTGCATAAACTTGTATAAAGTCTGAAATAACACATACAGAGTCTGTCTCGGTAGAATTTTCAGAGGGGCATAAATTTTTTTTTTTTTTTAGGCGTGTTTTCCCTTCCCAAACTTGCAAAAGGGGGAGACTAATTTGGAAGGAAACTGTTAGGGCCACAAGGCACGATAACGTAGTAATTTGGGGGATTTTAATTTTTTAGTGATTGCCTGGGAATTTTTTGACTGAGAATTTAGGGTCTAACGACTTCTTAGAGGTAGTTCAGGGGCTCTTTTTTTAAAGAAGTTTGCTACACAACCTACAAGGGGGAATAACCTGCCTGACTTGGTACTAGCATACAAGGAAACCCTGGTTAATAATTTCTAAATTACAGAGGCTTTTTCAAGCAAACACAAACCTGAGTATCGTAGATCAAATTATGCTTATCAAGATGGCTTTTGTAATATCAGCAACAATTGACTAGTAATTTGCCTACAATTGCAGTTAGGTTTATAGGGCGATAATTTGACGGAAACGACTTATCCTCTGCTTTAAAATGGGAATTACATTAGCCATCTTCGACTTTCAGACACTACACTGTCTGTTTGAAGATATATTAAAAGGTTAGTTAACGGTTATAAAGTTCCATTTCGCTTTTAAAAAACCCTTTAAAAAATGTTCATGGGGCTCTATTTATTTCGCTTTAATCGGTCAATCTGTTTGATTACCATATCTCTAGTTACTGTGATATTACATAATTTATTTTCTTCAGGCCCACTAAAAAAAATAATTACTGGAATATCGTTGGGTCTTTTTTTTTAAAACCCCGAGGGGAAATAATTATTAAAAATCGAGCACATTTAAATTTCCTTATCAGTAAGCTGTCTGGAGTTAGTTTTAAGAAGACCTAATTTTCCCTTAATTTTTGTTCTATATACATGGAAGAAGTCTTTGGGCGATTTTTGAATCATTTACCACTTTAATTTCATAGTCATGTTTATTTTCTGACCCTTTTTTAATCCCCCCTCTTAATGTGAGAATTTTGATACATGAAGGGGCCCTCATTTTTTCATAAGCCTGTAAATTCCTTTCGTCTGGCCTAAAAGAAGTTTAACCATTGTTTATCCATTTAGATCATTTCTATTTGATCTCATTTCTCTAAATGGAATAAACGTTCTTTGGGCACATGAATAGTGTTTAAAAACTGTCATATTGCTAGTTCTTTTTCGATATCCCAGTCCGCAGATGAGAGGTGTTCTTTTAAACTCATTGTAATCTGCTAAAAAATCTGGGACTGTTACTGAATTATCCCTACTATCATTCTTCCAATTGATACTAAGGGGGGTCGCTTGCGCCAGGCTCCTCTGTAATCGCAAGATTATTAACAAGGTTATCTCTGTTAAGCAGAACCACATTAAGCAGTTTATTTCCCTCACTGGTTCTGCCACAAACTGCTCAAAAGAAACAATCTTGAACTACCTCTAGGGAAATCGTTTGACTCAAGATTCCCAGTCAATGTTTCCCAATTTTTTTGACTAAAGTTAAATATCCTAAAATTAAGTAATCATGCCTTGTGGCCTTAACAATTTCTTACCATAGTAGTCTCCTTGGTCTCTATCCAAGTCTTGGGGGGCCGGGAAATCACGCCTAAAATTAATTTTTCATCCCCCTTCCGAAAATTCTACCCAGAAAATTCAGTGTATGTTCTTTTTGTTTTTAAAACCCGCATTTATGTGGGATTTTAAGTGTTCTCTGAAAAGGGCCACCCCACCTCATTAATTTTTTTTATCAACGTGGGAATAACTTAAAATCCTGAATGTGGCATTCATCAGGCATATCCGATTCTACATATCAAATACATCTCAGTTATAAAGTTATGGAACTAATCTTAACTCACCTATCTTGTTTCTAGCGCTATGACTATTGGTATAATATGTATTTAGAAACCCTATCTTTTTTTTTCTCCCTGCTCTTCCCTCCCTCCACTCTTTTATTACTGTTCTTATCACCTAGTGCTATTTATTGGCTTTCCAGTACCCTTAACCTACTTATTCCCCCTGTAGCTGGTTTCCTAAACTTTACAATATCATTATACTGAGAATTACCTGCCCATTTTATTATGTTATAGTTCATTGCTTTCCCAAAAAAAACCCATACCCCAAAACTATTTCTGGTTGAAACCCCAACATGCCTCTACCATTGGCCAGTGCCCCCACCCCAGTCCAAATGGGGACACCATCCCACATACATGTTTCTGCCAGAAGAGGGCCCCGTTGTCTATAAATGGTACTGCAGTGTCCTTACAATGTTTGTGAGTAATTTAAAATTTTTTGAGCCTCACTAGAGATAACAATTTACAGAACATCACATCAACAATATTACATAAGAAAAACTATTATTTTGATGACATTAAAAAAATTTTTTGCTCTTCCCGAGGGCTAAGGGAAAACAACCCTATTTTTCCTTTTGGTTTTTAATCCATCTAACCTGAAATCATTATTAGTTCAATTTTCGTCTCAACATGTGTGGCCGACTGCAAATTTTTAAAAACTTCGTGGGGAAAAAAGATATTCAAATACATCATTGCAAAAAAAAATTAAAAAAAATGAAATACATAATCTTTTAAAAGCCTTCCTCGTTGCATTATACTTATAAATAGAAAATATTTTGTATTTAATGAAAAAGGGCAACAGTTTCATTAAAGAAAACTAAAAGATCTTTTATGGGGAAAAAATTGGGTTTGCAAATGCTCACTCTTCATAAAAATTAAAAAAATCAGTTAAGGTGTTTTAATACCCGGGACCTTGATGCTGCTAGTGGGTCTTTTTCCCAAAGGGAAAAGCAACAATCATCTTCAGTAAAAATGATTACCTTTTTATTCTCCATATTCTGAGTGACTATTATTAGTTTAGTGTTTCACACTCATAATATAATTATAATAAGAATAAGAAGAAGAAGAAAAGAAGAAGAAGAAGAAGAAATATAATATTAAAATAAAAATAATTATAATAAAAAAAATAATGAGCGCAAAGACAAGTAAAGTAGCAGCAACATATCCCAAAGAGGCATTCTTGAGCTTCCCAAAGCGGGGGCAATGCCCAAAGCTGGGATGACCCCAAAAAGGTCCCAGGGCTGCCTCTGCACCTCCTGACATCGTCTGTTGATGTAGCTCCCAACCCTTCGGCCCAGTGTGGGCGGGTCTGTGGACCCCGGTCCCCAGATTCTCCTCCGAGCCCCGTGGGGGGGGAAAAGACTGGCCGGGGACAGCTGGTCCCAGAAGACGAGGAGGTACTTGTACCCCCTCCCATGGGGAATTTGGGCTGAGACACTCCTCGCAGTGAGGGAAGGCCGGGCCACCCCTTGGGAAAATCCGGGGTTGGGGATTATACCGGGGAATCTACAACAAAACAGAAAAATAATGATAATAATAATAATAATAATAATTTATAACATTCAATATTTAAAAAAAAAACATAAGGGGGTTATTTCCACTCAGTTAATTCTTCACATATCCTAAATTTTTTCCAGTATTTATAAGCATTCAAAATATGTTTACGTTTTTCGGTATTATTTTGATTTGTACCAACATTTAAAAAGGGTTTAAGACTAGTTTTTTTTGGGTTTCTGGGATCTGAGAAAGATATCTATCTCTAAATGCTGTATAACCCCCGGGCTCAATGCACATGGTTGGAATAGTCCCAAAATTTCGCATATGGTAATAATGCAGTTGAATATTAATGATGAAGATTTGAAGGAAAGACGACATTCCAAAAACATAAAGCAACCTCCAAATTTCTTTAAAAAAAAGGGTAAATTACGATATTACACAGCCCAAAATTAACTGGGAAAACTTTCAAAGAGACCAAAACAAAACCAATATCCTGAAATACACCAGTTTTTAATTCAGTGAGCTGAGAAATTGCATAACATTTATCAGCGTGGAAGAGCTGAAGTTCATCAGGGGAGCCACGCAGAAATTATTGCATGAAAAGTAATATTTCAATTTTTCCAATTTCCCAAAATATCCAAACTGGGCCCTCAAGCCTGTATCAATCCAAATTTTACTTCAGAAGATTGACGACCTCTAAAGAAAGTAAGCAGAGTAAGTCATTTTTTGTTCAGGCTTATTGTACATCACACAATTTTTGTTTTAAAATTTTGTTGGGGGAATCCCGTTATAGACACAAAAAAAGAACATTGTTGATTTAGCCAAGAATGTCCAGTTAAAGTCACTAGGTAATTAGGAAAACTTAACACTAAAAGTTTAAAGTTAACCATAAGGTGTATTTTCCAGTTTTGCATAGAATCCTATACGATGTGTACTTACACAGACCCCAAAATCCCTTCATTTCTTACTGATGCTGTTCCTATGGAAAAACTAAACCCGTATGGGTCATACAGGGCCCGAGGAAAGGGGGGCATTCAAATTTGGTGCAAGTAAAGGAAAAATAAGTCTATTTCTTCCTTGGGTCAAACCCCCCACCAACATCAATTCAAAATAATGCAATAAGATAAAATAATACTTTCCATTCAGGGATTAAATATACCAAGCCTCTTCTAAGAGGACACACGAGTATTGAAATTTAAAAAAAGACTTGTCTACCTTTTACTAAACAAAAATTGAGAACGGTCTATCTAGATGAAAGAATGCTACCGTCACAGCTGTTTTCCTGGGGAAAACCCCCAAAGAAGAGGCTTACCCCGTGGTTAATTTGAGGGGGACTAGGAAGCTACTTGCATTTCTTGCTAAGTATGGGGGGGCAAGGAGCCAAAATTGTTTTTAAGGGAAATGAGTGATAAAGACTTTTTGTACCAAAAGCAACTGTTCTGCTGTGAGTGTTTCATTATGCTGCCCTGAATGGTAGTTATGCTGCCCTGTATGGTGTTATGCTGCCCATGGTAGTTATGCTGCCCTGTATTTGTTTGCTGCCCCGTATGGTAGTTATGCTCCCCCTGTGTGGTAGTTATGCTGCCCTGTGTGGTAGTTATGCTTCCTGTATGGTAGTTATGCTGCCCTGTGTGGTAGTTATGCTGCCTTGTATGGAGTTATGCTGCCCTGTATGGTAGTTATATGCCCGTATGTAGTTATGTTGCCCTGTATGGTAGTAATGCTGCCCTGTAGTTTATGCTCCCCTGTGGGTAGGTATGCCCCTGTGGGGTAGTTATGCCCCTGTATTAGTTTGTGCCCTGTGGGTAGTTATGCTGCCCTGTTTTAGTTATACTGCCCTGTATGGTAGGTTTCCCCTGGGTAGTTAGGCTGCCCTGTATGGTAGTTGAGAAGGTTGAGGGAAATTGTGGGGAAAATATAAAAATTTATTATAGTAATTATGTGTTATTTAGTTTAGTATTTGTACTGTAATAGAGTTAAAGGGTTAAAAAAATAGTCTGATAACTTTGGATAATTTTGATTTCTCTGGTTTCCCGATATTTTAAAATTGGGGAGAAGATTTATGTTGGTAAGTACAGCAGAAGGTCCTGTTTACTGACCAGTGTTAATCCAGGTCATGTCACGGGAAACTGAATAAAAATGCAGTTAAGGAGGAATTGTTTGTGGGAGAGGACTGGCAGGGTGCAGTACTTTTGTCTGGCAAAATAGAAGAATTTGGTGGGAAAAGGGGAACCCTTTCCGGGGTTTCAGAGCTCTGTTGGAAGACCCTTTGGGGAAAGTTATTGCTGGGTGCAGTGCCTGTTGGGCTAGGTAGCTAAGACCAGTAAAAGTCTTGGGACCTGTACTTGAGGTTGACTGAGTTCCAAAAGTGAACTCTCTTTCAAACTCTATTTTAAGACAAAACAGTGGTACTTACTTACGACAGTTCCCAACTCGAACAATTATGTAAGTGTATTTTTGTAGGTGCTTTTGCAAGTGTATTTTTGGGGGTCTGAAATGTTAATTAATTTTCATTATTTCTTTGGGAAAAAAATTTCCCTTTTATCGGCACTTGAATAGCCGCTGGAACGAATTTTTTCTCGTAAGTAGACTACCAATTATTCGATTTCGTCAGCTAATTGTGTATTCCTGTCTCAATATTCTTATGTGTTCCCAAGTTATTTTAACATCCCGGGCACATTTCTTTGATTGAGTGTGTTGTTGTCAAGTTTTTAATGAATTGTAGTAGAGCGGAGTAATGTTTTTACTCTCTCCTATCTTTGTTTTATTATTATTCTGTTATAAGGTAAAACGCAGTGTGTGAGTGAGTGAAGTGTACTGGGGCAGAGTAATGTAGTGAGGGGGAGGGGATATTCTGCTGCACCTCACCTACATGTTAATGACTGCACCTCACCTACATGTTAATGACTGACCTACACTTACCATCACCCCATATATAAAAGATAATCAACGAAGCATTCTTTAAATGTCTGGAAAAAAACTGAATATCACTGTTTATTCAAAAAACAAAATGGTGTTTTACCATATGTCAGTGTGGGACGTGTTCTGGCAGCGACACCAATGATGAATATATGATGCCGATCAGATGATTATTTTCCGGTTATGGCACAGATTCCCCTGATTCCATTTTTTTTATTTCAGTGCATTAACAAATTTGCCTTTAAAAATAATAATAATAATAATAATTATTAATAATAATAATAATAATAATAATAATAATAATAATAATAATAATATCTTTATTTCTACAAGTACATGTACAAGGTATACAGTCCCAGCTGACATCAATGACATACTACTATATAGAAAGTCGCTTGTTATGCAGAGCATTTCGGGCAAATTATGTCAATTTCTTCCCAGGATGCGCCCCACACCAGTCGACTAACACCCAGGACCCATTTTACTGATGGGTGAACATGACAACCGGTGTAAGGAAACACGACCAATGTTTTCACCCTTTGCCGGAATCAAACCCCTGACCCCCACCGTGTGAAGAAGGTTTTTCCCACCAGGCCACGGGCCACGCGCAAAAAAACTTGATAGGTTGTACATGAAGGGTATACAACACCAACAAGATAGGTTATTTTTTGGGCCCCTAAAATAAATAAAAGGGTTAAATATTAGCACCTTCAAAAAAAAACTGAAAAATATTTAACGTGATTTGCCAGAATACAAAGTCGCACTTTTTTTCACATAAAATGGTCAAATTGCTCCAATTCGTTCAATTTTCCCTTTCCCGCCTTCGTCAATTTTGGTACTTTGTTTTTAAAGCAACATCCGTTTGGCCCTAGTTACTGTACACAAGTGTTGAAAATGTAAAGCCGAATGAATCAGGCATTCCCCAGTTATGGGGGAAAAAAACAAAAAGTTGGGGGAAGGCAAATGAAAATAATAACTTTACTTCTCAAGACCTATTTATTTTAATCCTTTGCAGCAATTTATGTTTTATTTTCTGTTTACGTGACGAAATCTCAATAACATAATGATGAAATAGCAGTCAGCATCTTTCAGGTGAGTCTCATAACTTTATAAAGCCTTCATCCCGCCCACTAGCTAGGATATTTCTGTCGGATGCAAGTGTTGATGAAGCTTGAGACTATCCAGTGTTGTTATAAAGCTTGGAGTACCCAGTTTTTTATGAAGCTTGAGACTACCCAGTGTTGTTATGAAGCTTGAGACTATCCAGTGTTGTTATAAAGCTTGAGAGTATCCATTGTTGTTATAAACTTGATACTATCCAGTGTGTTATGAAGCTTGAGACTACCCAGTGTTGTTATGAAGCTTGAGACTACCCAGTGTTGTTATGAAGCTTGAGACTATCCAGTGTTGTTATGAAGCTTGAGAGTATCCATTGTTGTTATGAAGCTTGATACTACCCCAGTGTTGTTAGGGCTTGAGACTATCCAGTGTTGTTATGAAGCTTGAGACTATCCAGTGTTGTTATGAAGTTTGAGACTATCCGGTTTGTTATGAAGCTTGAGACTACCCAGTGTTGTTATGAAGCTTGAGAGTATCCATTGTTGTTATGAAGCGAGACTATGCAGTGTTTTATGAAGCTTAGAGATCCATTGTTGTTATAAAGCTTGAGAGTATCCAGTGTTGTTATGAATTTGAGCACCCAGTGTTATGAAGCTTGAGAGTATCCAGTGTTGTTATGAAGCAGAGTACCCAGTTTTTTATGAAGCTTGAGACTACCCAGGTTGTTTGAAGCTTGAGACTATCCAGTGTTGTTATGGCTTGAGAGCCCCAGTGGGCAGTGACAATAACTCTGGTACCACAGAAAATACCCAAGTACGGGAAAGGTGTTCGCTCATCAGCTTGTTAGTTTACTGAACTAGTTATCAATAACCCAGAAACATTGTTTTTTTTGAAGCATTATGTTTGGGAAATGGGACATAGACAGCCAGACTTTGACTATTTTTTTATGAATCTTAGCGGAAAAAAAATTAAAATCATGTCAATTAATGTTTGGAGGCGGATCAGTTAACAAAATACTTTAAACTAAATTTTTGATGATGCTTATTATTGTAAAAAAAGTTTTCATATTTTTTGATCAAATTCTTATGGTAATCAGATAAATTATTTAAACAAACAGCAGAATGCGTCGATGACTTATTCAGTCTTATTTTTTTTACAGATAATTATAATGAGGGGCCGACGAAAGTTTCAAGCAACGAACGCGGGGAACGGCCAGTTTTTTCCATGTGGGGTGGGGGATGACCCACAGTGCCATCGCTCGGCGCATGGCGTGAGGGGTCGACCGTCAGGTGGATACACCGCTGGCTCCGTCTAAGCAGCGTCAACTCAAAGGGGAACCCTTGATTCTTAGAGCAAAAGCCATTAATAATGAATGGATTTGCATGACGGCACTCCCAAAATTTAGGATGATTTAATTGATTACCTGTATTCTCCCCTCTGAGATATGAGCACTGGTACCCCCCCCATTACTTCCAAGATAACAATAATCAAAACCGACCCCCTTTCCAGTGCTTACAGCTTCTGGCAGTGTTATACAAAACTTGATATACATTTAATATATTTTTTATAAATCTTTTCAATCACAAACGTAAATTTAAGTTAAAAAAACAAAATATCTTCCTTGAATTGTGGTGAAATACATTTTTTAAGGGGATATAAAGTTCAATAATCTGCATTTTTCCCCAAACCAGTTTTTCCCCAGGTTTTTCAGACTGTCGCCCCTTGGCTCCCAAGCCACAGCCATAGCCCCCCATCCCCAACACATACGAACACACCTCTCTTTGGAAAGGTTTACTGAAAATTCAAAACAACAACAAATCTAACACAATAAACTAGCTTATTTATTTCACAAAAAAAAAAATAAATAGTAAATCAATATGTTTAAAAATTGAAAGGGTAAATTTACTCCCATCAGCAATACATTGTCTTCCAATTTTAATGAAATTATTGCCGGGAGGGGCATCAGCTTTCAGCAATTTTTAGTCTGTTTCTTTGCTTGGGAAAAAAGCCTGGCAACGCAGTGAAGCCTCGCTACAACCCCCAGAGCCTTCGCCCCGCAGACGTGAAAATCTAATAATCACCATTATCCACGGCATCTGTTATCTGATGCGGCTGAGTGTGACGTGTGGTGCTCGAACAAAAATTCGAACTTTTAACTCGTCGAATATATCTTAAATTCTTCCCAAATTTTATTAATTATAAAAAGATAGTAATTTGTATAATCCTAAAGTAATATTTAAATTTATTTCAAAACTATATTTCATGAAACTTGATTCTATTACATTTATCTCAGCCATGGACCTGCTTGAAGGTTTAAGAAAAATTGACAGTTAAAAATGTTAAACAGCAGAATATAAGATTTTCTGACAGGCCCTGCCCACCTCACCGCATCATCAAGAGTCAGGTGTTTTGCTGACCGCGAGGTTAATTCATCCTTATATGTCTTCTTCTGATCTTTCTTTTTCATTTTTTTTTCACAGTGGTTGTTCTGTATATTGTGATATCACCTGTTTACGTGATCGATCGCTAGTGCACTCAGCTCACACACTGAGGTTGGGAGATCGAATCCTCGGTACGGCTGCAAAACATTGGGAGTTTTCCTTAAGACACCTGCTGTCCATGTTCACCCATCAGTATAATGGGTACTTGGGTGTTAGTCGATTTTGGGTCGCATCCTGGGAAAAAATTGACCTAATTTGCCCGAAATGCTCTGTAACAAGCGGTTTTCGTAGTAGTATGTCATTGATGTTAGCTAGGTCTGTATACCTTGTACATGTACTTGTAGAAATAAAAATTTTTATAAAACGTATATATATATATATATGTCGTGCCGATTAGGTAAAACGGTAAATTAGCAAGAACTCATCTAAAATTAAGTCCTTTCTAAAATTTTCTTATACGTTTAAAGTTTTTTTTCATTTATGTTAATGTAAGAATTTATAATTTTGTACCAAGAGAAACTTTGAAAACCTACCCAACCTTATTACAACAAGCGCAATTTAATTTCCAACCCAACAAAATATATTTTAGATACGTCAACATTAATTTTAATAAACAAACACAGTGAAATATATTTTTTCGTTATGTTCAGAATGATTTTGGCGAAATTATTCATACACAAATTTTCACTTGTCTTATATAGAAAGGTGAGCGTTGCTATTTAAGCCAAAACCCAAGTTTTACCTAATCGGACGACATATATATATATATATATATATATATATATATATATATATATATATATATATATAAAAAAAAAAAAAAACACACTGGCCTTGTGCCACTGAGACAAGGGATCCAATAAAGAAGTAACAGTTTCATCATCATTCCTCCATCACTATGTTGCCGATACTACAGTTCAAAATCTGAAACATATTCCATTCCTCCCCAGAGTGCAGGCACTGCACTCTGAAGTGCAGTGCAGGCACTGCATTTGCACCTTCAGAACTCAAGTCTGGGTAACTGGTTTCCCAATCCCTTCTTTGTTATCTGTCACTTTCCCAACAGCACTTCAAGCCATAAAAATTTTGCCCCCCTCGCTCCAGTCTAATACGTTCACACATAGTTGCTGGACGTCTAAGGAACTCGCAAAAAAACCTCTTAACCCTCCCCCCAACCCTTTCTGAGGACACCCTACCCCGCCTCCAAGTCATTCTGTTTTGTTCCATCCTATCTAAATGTCCGAATCATCTCAACAACCCCCCTTACCCCTCTGGATAATTTTTTTTAAACCTCCTTTCTTCTGATCCCAAAGCTCTGATTATCTGCATAATTTTTTACACCACACATTGCCCTCTGCCCGACATCTCCACTGCCTCCAGCCTTCTCCTTGTTGCAGCATTCACCACCCATGCTTCACCCCATATAAAAGCGTTGGTCCACTATACTTCTAAACCCCCCTTTGCTTCCATGTATAACGTTCTTTGTCTCCAGAGACACCTCAGTGCACCACTTTCCTCGTCTTTTTAGCCCAATAGGCTGACAGGTCTCTCACAAATATCTGAACACATTCACTTCCTCAATAATACCTCTTTCCAATCGATATCCAAACTTTCATTACCTTTTTTTTTGTAATCCTCGAGATTGGTCTTTCCTATTTCAAATTTAATTTTCTTTTTAAAATACCCTCCCAAACTGGTCCACCAACCTCTGCAACTTCTCTTCATTCTCTCTAAAGATTATCAGCAACACCCCTATTCCCAACAGGGAGCATTCACTTCTTTACAACCCCATCCATAAATATATCAAAAAACCCATTGTGACATCAAAATCCCTGTCTAAGGCCAATTTTTTACTCAGAAATAATTTCCTCTCCCTACATCTCTAAACTGAGACTATCTACCCTCTAAAATATCTAAACTGTTTTCATTAACCTCCACCATTCCATTCACTTGCAACATCTGCCACTTTGTTTCCCCTATCCACCCTATCACATGTCTTTTCCAAATCCATAAATGCTATCTAAATCCTGTTCACTAAATGCTTCCGTGTAAACACTTAGTCTACACATAACCTACCCTTCCTAAAGTCCCTTGTTTATCTGAAAACCCCCACCATTTTCTTTTAATTCTTTCAATAATAACTCCCATACATCTTACCAGATATTCTCAAAAAGTTTTTTCCCGCTAGAATTCACACTCTTTTTTGTCCTTTTTACCTTTATACAAAGAAACTGTGCGCTTTCTGCCAATCCCTAGGTACCTTACCCTCTTTCACACATTAAATAAAAGCACCAACCATTCTAAAAGTTTTCCCTACCTGTTTTTAATATTTCTGTCTTGCCCCATCAATCCCAGCTGTCTTACCTCCTTTCATTTACCTACTCTTTTTGGGGGCCTGTCCAGCTCTCTTTGAAGACAACTAGAGGTCATGATAATCCCTTTTTTGTTTCTGAGGACAGTTGAACAGTTTTTTGGCCCTGACGAAGGGTCCTCTTAGTGGCACCCCTGCTTTTTTTATAGCGGGGATGTAGCACCCCGTGCCGGTCTTTTGCTTTCGTTGGGAGTAATTTTCCTGTGCAGATTTGGAACTAGTCCTCTAGGATTTGGAACTAGTCACCTAGGATTTTCCAAGTGTAGCCTGATTTTCCCCTTTGTTCCAAGGAGTACAGGTCAAGGGGCTTCATCCATTCCGTAACTGAGGTGTTTAATTGTACTTATACGTGCAGTGAAAGTTCTCTGTATGTTTTCCAGGTCTGCAATTTCAGATCCACTTTTTATTTCGTCTGGTTTCTCAAAGCGGAGTATCTGAAATTTGTCCTCACTGAACTATTCTTTTTTGAGGCATATTTAAAACTTGGTTAATGTCTGCTTGGGGTTTCAGTGCCCTCAATGGATGACACTGTCCTGAAAATTCTGGGAAACATGAGCAAAGGGTGATAGGTGCTGTGGCTTACATCTTTGTCTAAGTCGGATATGAGGATGGGGAAAGGATGGGTAATTACTTACCACTGACTTTACTCGTTTACTATTATTCTTTGTGTTAATTTGTTAGGAAGTTAAAGATTCATCTACCAGTTTTTCATGTTATTCCTTTTAACCAATTACACCATGATCGTACTTGTTGAAGCTTTTGCAAAGTCTTTTATACTATTTTCCCTTTGTCCCCCAGTGTATCGAAGACCATGTCATAGTGGTTCAGTAATTGTGAAGGCAGGGGCCCTGCCTAAACCTGAGCTGCCCTGGGTTGTGCAATTATTGGGTGTCCAGGTAGTTGGTGATCTTCCTTTTAACCCTTTCAAAGATTAATATTACTTGGGACATTAGTGATATCGGTGGGGATTCTTTAAAATTGTTTTCTGCCACTTTTTGGAGTGGGGCTATATCCATTGTTTTTAGTGACTATGGAATGACTCCGTGTCTATGCTCTCTCTTTATAGAATATTTAAGGCAAGGGAAGGGGGTTTCTCTCAGTTCTTGATGAAAATTGGTTCCCAAAATCTGGGCCGGGGAAATGCATGGGCATGTCATTTATTGATTTTTTAAAGTCCTTTGGGGTTTTGGGTTACATGAGAAATTTTGGGAAAAAAACCAAATTTTTAGTCCCGGGCAAAAAAAAAAATTAACAGTTCACTAAACGCTGAGTCATATTGGGATTTCAGTATCTTGCTCAATTCTTGGCTGTTATTTGTGTAAGTCCCATCTAGTTAAGCAGTGGCTCAATAATGGGTGTGGTTTTTGCCCTAGATTTAAAGAAAAGAAAATTTTAGTTTTTTTCAATTTCATTTTGTTTTAAGGTTTTCCTGTGTTTCTTGGCTCCTGTATGATTCCTTAATCTTAAGTTCGATTTTTTCTATTTTTTGTATTTCAGATATACTGGCCCTTTGAGCAGGTCTGTGATTCTCCACCTTCATCTGTAGGGAGCATTTTTTTTCTATTTTACATCTTCTTTCTTTTTCTTAGGGAATGTGCCTTGAGCATACCGCAAGTGCAAAGATTAATCCTTTCTAGAAAAAGGTTGGAATCTGTGTTGTTTAAGATATCTTCCCAGAATGTTTCTTTTTGGGACATGGTCAATTTGATCCCACTGGATATTTCTGTTATTGAAGTCGAGTTTGGTGAAGGCATCATCATAACTTATCTCAGTTTTGGTCGGGAGCCCCGTGCATACATGTCTGTACTTTGATTATTTGTGACCCGGGGGTATTATTTTTGTTGGCTCTGCTATTTGCTGGCTTAAGGTGAATATGGAGAGATTTAATAGTTCATATGTGTGTGAAAACATCTGAGCTGCCTCCTGGGGTTATCTTTGCTAAAATATTATTTGCCACATTCCTCCTTTTTGGTGTCTTAAGCTGAAACCCCCAGCAGCAAGATGTTTGGGACAAGAGTTGGGAGATTTTCCAGACAGTAATCAATTTTTCCCCAAACTCTTCTTTGTTTTTGGGGAAATTGATCTGGTGGGGTTTTTAACCCCAATGACAAGGTTTTGGGTTTTCAATCTTCACGCCAAAAAATTTAACTACATCATTTGTGGTGCTTAGTTAAGAAAGTGAGGACTCTGTACATACAGGAAAACCCCCCTTATTGTCTCTTCTTCTGTCGCATCTGAATAAATTATACCGTGGATCCATATTTCGTTGTCAAAGTGATCTTTTTTGTGGGTCTCTTTAAAGTCGCAAACATTGCATTTGACTCTGTGAGAAGTCCACTTATAAAAAGGGATTTTGTTGTTGTTTGATGGGTTTGACCCTGTATATTTGCAAATATAAATATTGTTGTACTGATTGAATGTTGTAGGAGGGGGAAAGGGTTATTTACTGGCACTAATATCTGTTATTGTGAAGTGGGGGCCACTGAAGGGCCTATACATACACACACAGTCACACACACACACACACACACACACACACACACACACACACACACACACACACACAAAAGTTCCAATTTTTAAAAGGAGACAGGAACGTAGCACTAAACTACAGCCCATGTCATGACATGTATAGTATGCAAGGTCATGGAGAAGATTATCGGGAGAAGAGTGGTGGAGCACCTAGAAAGGAATGAGCTTATCAACGACGGCCAACACGGTTTCGGGGAGGGAAAACCTTGTCACAAACCTACGGGAGTTCTACGACAGGGTGACAGCATAAGACAAGAGAGGGGGGTGGGTAGATTGCATATTTTTGGATGTAAGAAGGCGTTTGAACAGTTCCACACAAGAGATTAGTGCAGAAGTGGAGGACCAGGCAGGAATAACAGGAAGGCACTACAATGGATCAGGCCTGTGGAAGACAGCAGCAAGTCAGGTACGTGGCGGGTGTCAGAGGGGGCCCCTGACGAGGGGGGTTTCCCACAGGGTCGTCCAGGCCCGGTGCTGTTTCTGGTATTTGTGAACGACATGACGGAAGGAATAGACTCCAAGTGTCCCCGTTTAGATGATTGAAGAATGGGAAAAATTCAATCGGACGAGGAAAGGCAGAACTGGGGTTCAACCCCCCCAAGTGCAAAGTCATGAAGACGGAGAAGGGCGAAGACCGCAAACGGAGCAGTCTAGGGGGCCAGAGACTACAAACCCCAATCAAGGAAAAAAATCTGGGTGAGTATAACACCAGGCCCTCTCCTGAGGCGCACATCAACCAAATAACTGCTGCAGCATACGGGCGCCTAGCAAACCTAAAAACACTTCCCACATCTTAATAAAGTCGTTCAGGACCCTGTACACTGTGTTTGTTAGGCCCATACTAGAGTATACACCAGTTTGGAACCCACATCTAGCCAAGCACGTAAAGAAGCTAGAGAAAGTGCAAAGGTTTGCAACAAGACTAGTCCCGGAGCTGGGGGAAGGTGACAACGAACATGGCACAAATATGAACTCAGCTGGTAGACAATAGGCTGTCTATGCAGAAGTATGGCTGTCTACATTTTTACCCCCCTTTAAAAAAAGGACAAGAACCATATTCACCCAATATGTCGGTTCTGAACTATACTCACAATTTTCTTGATGTTCATTCTCTAATTAGGAATTCCAAAACGAAGTTGTATATAAAACATTGATGTAATAAAAACTATTCTTTTAAAATTGCCCCAAAAATGCATTAACTGTCTTTAAGATTCCATGTCTAAAATAAAAAAAAAACTAAAACAAGTTTACAGCAACATAAAAACAGCAGAAAACGGGGCAAGGTTTAATGACTGTTTTCCTATTAATATCAGTCATTTTAACTAAAACCCCCCCAGGGGTTTTTTAAAAAAAGAAAGTAGTAAAACCAAATCAGTGGTGGAAAAAATATAACAGAATCCAATTTTACAAAAAAAAGTACAGATCTCAATTTGAATTTAAGTGCAAGTTTGTATGAACTCGATTCATACATATATATATATATATAATCAGTGAGGATTATAAACTATGATAACAAACAAATTCAGCACCTGACATGTCACTTTTAACATGATAATAAAGCTGTGAAAGTTTCTACCTGTTTTCCCGACCTTAACTTAAACTTTCCAGAGAAAAAGTATTTCCCCCATCCAGAGATAAGAAACAACTGATTATGTATGAGGGGGCACATCTCTGTTATATCAGACTTCTGATGTATATTATATATATATATATATATATATATATATATATATATATATTTTTGTGTGTGTGTGTGTGTGTGTGTGTGTGTGTGTGTGTGTGTGTGTGTGTGTGTGTGTGTGTGTGTGTGTGTGTGTGTGTGTGTGTGTGTGTGTGTGTGTGTGTGTGGGAGAAATATTTTTATCATATTAGTATTATTATTAGGTGAAAGGGAAATTGAGGAACCGAGGGCTGGGAAACCCGGGGAATAACTTCAGCAAGACCAAAGAAGTTTCTGTTCTCGTTCTTTCTCAATGTATGTATTCATGAATTTTTTTCAATGAGACATTCTTTTTTTTAATTAATTTTTGTTCTTCAAAAATGCTTGTAAATTTATAATTAATTTAATACAAAACAAGCATAATTATTTTTCCATTTTAAGTTTAATGTGACTATTCCTCAATGGACTGTATTTCAGTTTGGGGTTTGTATGCGCTTTTATCCATGTGATGGATGTTATGGATAAAACGATGGATTGGGAGAACTTGATCTCAAACGGGGGAACCAAGAATGTTGTGAGATGAGTACATTTGGGTTTACTGGAAAATGATATTTGCCAGAATGTCAGGAATATAACAACTGAATGAGCGGGAAAAAGAACCAGCGAGACTGGGTCCTGGCCCTGGTTTAGGCAATATACTATTTGAGAGGCCTCTGGGCACTAGTGTCATTCAGTTCTGAGTTTGAAAAAAAACTGTTAATAACAATGGTGGAAGAATAGGACACTCTGCAGTAATAAGGAAATTCTAGAATGGAGTTTTTGAATGACAAATGGAATTAAAAGGAAATTCAGAGAATGAGATGATTGAATACCTAGTTTAAAAAGTGCAGAGAGGCTCAGGCGTACTTCTTTGAAGAAGAAAATGGGTTTAACAAAGAGGACTTGTGGTTTAACCGTAGATACAGAGAAGAAAAAAAAGTGCCTAAATATGGAACAAAATATGGGGAAATTAAATATAAAAAAAAATAACAATCCTAGCATAAGAGCCAGAAACGAATATACATGGGTAAGAAGAGAAGCTAAATGTTATTTGAGAATGACATAGCAGCAAAAGCCAAATCTAACCCAAGACTGCTACACAGCAATATCAGATTGAAGATAATAGAAAAAGACTAGGAAGTGCGAGTGAAGAAGGAATGAGAAGAGATCACGAGAAACGATAATGAAGTTTGGGAGCAGAACAAATAATCTGAGGAAGATTCTTAGTGAAACAAAGGGATAACACCAGAGTCAAAGGGTTTAAGGTACATCAGGATTGTACACATTTGCATAAAGGGGAATAAGTGAAGAAAATTATGAATGAACGGATACTTTAAAAGGCAGTGGGACCTGATAAAGAGTCTGATGGCTCCTGAAATAATTAAGAATGAGACATATAGAAGCACTAATTTATAGATCATGTGGCTGACATGTGTGCTACGTGAAGAAGGGGGAAGGTAACAATAGAGTGACGGAGCACCTGGAGAACAATGACAGCCTAAACAGAAACTAGCATGATTTTAGAGACAGAAAATTTTCCTGAAAATCTCCCTAGTACTTTGACAATGATACAGAAGTGAGGCAAGAGAGTGAGCCCAAAGGGCGAACTGCATTTTTTTGGATTGCAGAAGGCGTTTGACACTGTACCCCCTTTAAAAAACTTGGATAAAAATTGGAGCTGCAAAAAAAACAGTGGATCAAAAAGTAACTTATGGGATGGGAATGAAAAAAAGTAAGAGGGTACAGGATTAGAACCGCTGATGTTGTTACTCATTACTTGGCCTGTTGTGAGGTTTCTTTCGGCACTTGTCGATAGGGGTGTCTGTGTGCTCTCCCATTTTTTATGTGTGTATATATATGTGCGTGAATGTAAAATAACTCTACAATCGGAAGATAGAGTTTATGTCGATATCTTTTAAACACATTTGTAACATCAATATTTTATAAATTATCGTCTAGTATTGACAGTGTTTTAACCAAAACCCATACCATAAAAATGGCTGATACCCACCGATACTTCGGCACATACCTTTTATACATATATGTGGTTGTATATTTCTTGAAATACATCTTTCTCTTCCTTCATCCCATTTTCTTACCTCTGCCTCCGTCTCAATTTCTCAGGTCTCCACTGTGGGATTATAAAAGAGCCAGGGGAAAAACCATTTCTCCTGTGTATTGGGTATTATGTCCTGAGAGATAGTAATTCCCATGTGATAATAACTCAAGTTATGTTGGAAAAAAATCATTTGAAGTTCCGGGCTGATGAACTTCTGCTGAAATCTTGATGATATTCTCCTGGCCCCACTGAAGTTTTTCATTTAAGGTGACAGATTCGAATCTTTATGAGCCGATCCTGCCTGATGGAATATGACATAAAACGCATCTGGCTTTGACCCACTGTATAAAATAGCGTAGCAGCACACTAATGATGTATCAAATTTTTAAAAAAAAGAAAGAATCTCAGTAAACGAGGACAGCGGGAAGTTAGAAAGCACAGTTGAGTAACAGATATGTGGGAAACACTTCTTTAGCCTTAGAGTAGTCAGGACGAAAAGTTGTAGAGCCGAGATCAATGCATAATTTTAAGAATAGGCATGATACAGCTCACACAGACGGGAGGTAGTGAACCTTGTAGTGTCCAGGAGAAAGACGGGCCAGGAGCTGAGACTCAACCCCCGGGAAAAACAATTAAGGGGCACACGCTTGCGCTACTGTTACAACTAGCAACAGTGCCTGGGCACTTAGTGCACGGGGCCCGGGCATATAAGTATCCCACAGGTCATGGGATTTAGTGTCAGCCAACAATCCCCAAACCAAAGACAAAGTTTCAAAAAAAGAAAAGTGAGGTGAGATCCAAAATTTTATTAGTTTGAATGTGACCATTTGACTTAATCCTCTTAGACTGGCAGTGTCCCAGTGCCTCAGGCACTGGGTATTTCCAAATGGTAGCATTATAATATAAAATATAAAAAAAACAGCGTATAGAAGGAAATAATTAAAGAAAAAAAGGTGTAATGATGGTCTTAGTGCAGTGATAAGAATGTCAGGTGATTGATCGAGAAGAGTAAAGAAGAAAGTATGTAGACATTTGCAACATAGTGAATGATTTCAGAAGAGTAGGGCCCCCAAGACCTCAGACGTGGGACACGCGAGCCCGGGAACATCCCCACAATTTCGTCAGTTGTTTTTTATTTTCGGGTCTAGCCTTTTTTACCCGGGAAAAGATTGTTTTCTTAATACTTAGAAAACCAAACAGCAGGTAGGACGAGCTCTGATCTAGAGTATTTGTGGTGTTTTTTAAGGTTCCATGTATGGGTATATAATATAATAGGAACGGGGGGGAAAACCTGGTTCCCTCTCCTACTTCAGCAGAAAGTAACCAATAATTCCAACAAAAGCTTAAAAAGAACGGGGGAACAAGCAGAAGACCCAGAAAGGGAATGGGTGGGTAAGAACATAGGCTGAACGGAAATTTGAGAATGACGTAGCGCAAAAAAAATTTGAGACAAATTTGATTTACACCACATCGGGAGAATGACAACTGTAATGATTCAGGTATTCTCAAAAGAATCAAGAACATTCCCGGGAGGTCGGGGTGCACCATCGAGTACGGGACAAATACAAACAATGGAAGGAAAGGTGGCGACGGTACTAAGTGAACTAGATACCTCGAAAGCAATAGGGCCAGATATTTTCCCCTTTTTGGAGAAACAGAGGAACGTGTGAGCAGCTGTCTTAAAAAGGGGCAAATCGATTGAAACAGGGCAACGCCAGAGGGCGGGAAAAAAAGGGCATTGAATTTCAGGCCAGTTCAATAACATTCAAAGTTTGTAAGGCTATTGAGAAGATTTACAATCGGAGAGTACTGGGGCAATTGGAAAAGAATGAATTCATAAAGTTTGCATGTTATAAAGATGGCAAATCCTGTCTCAAAATCTGTTAGAGTTCTATGGTAAGGTAAAAAAAGTTGGCGAAGAGAAGTAGACTAAATATTTTCTAATTATGAGAAGGGTTTTGATACAGTTGTTGCGTGAGGGGTTTTGGGAGTATGTCGGTAGAAGTAATACACACTAGGTTGGTTGGTAACTTATATTGTAAATAGTTATGGGGGAAAGAAGCCCAGCCTACCTTATTGGTACTATGCCTGGGTTTTAGTGAAAAGGGATACCTGGGGCCCAGTGCTCACATGAGCAGGACACGTGACGTCACAGTTAGCCGCTGACCCTAGCTGAACAGGGGATCCATATATATAATATAGCTAATACAACTACAATATACTACACAAATTTTTCATAGGGATTCAGAAACCCTCTGACAGCTCGGTCATGTTACATATGGCATCTCGAAAACAGCAAACCTACAGACTAAACAGGCAGGTGGCTTTTTGGCGATTCTATACTAGAACTAATCACGGGAATGGTAATATTATGTAATCGATTGAAGGGATATTAATGTAATCAACTGTAAGGGATTTTAAATTTTTTAGGTTTTTTCGAGAGGGAATGAACAGAAAAAGTTTGGGGATGGAATTGGTGAGAATGAAAGGGGGGAAATTCTCAGGGCCTGCATTCTTTGGGGTCTGGGGGGAAGGCCACTGGGAGGGGTTCGACCCAAAGGGAGGGATTTTAACGAAAGATCACATGTCACTGAACAGCTTACCCAAAGGGCCGAACCGAATGGCATGTTATGGCGCTCAACATCAACTATAAAACTGGACAACAGGCACGATTTAGCGATTCATAATGTAACACAACAGTTGAACATTATCCCATGGTTGTGACAGAACAATTATATTTTGATGCACAGATAATAGGGAAATTAAAAATGATCATTTTTTGAAAAACATGATAAAAAGTTTTGTTCAATCGAACTTGTCTTCACGTGATCTATGAATTCGAGGAAATATATTTAAAAAGGGAGTGATTAAAGACAAGGTAGATCTGGGGCACTCAAATCTATACTGTTAATTCTCAGAACTGGGAAAACCGAACACAAGTTGACGAAAAATTTTTTTTTTCTCTTTTATCATGATTTTTTTCTTTTTTTTAAGTTAGGCTCATTTAAAAAATTTTGCAATAAAACATGTGAAGTATAATGTTCAATTTTTGTACTGACATTGTATAGAATTTGCTGGGGCGTAAGCCTGTTGTCCTTTTTTTTAAATTTATGTCGAGGCCATCGGCATGCCGGCTGGGGTTCGTACAACGGCTTCCATAGCTGTTACGGATCACCGTGATCTTTCGTTACCAATCGGGTCCGAAGAAAGGGGGCCCCGCCACCAGTGAGCCAGTTACCACCCAGACTTCGGGGAAAAAGACCTTGGTTTTTCCACCCCTTTTGCTAAATCCCAATTCCTCCCAAAAAAAGGGTAAAGTTTCCCAGTGCCTGACCCTTTTTGTAACGCACTAGAAAAGGCATCGGTTTTGTAAGGATTAATCCTCATTTCATTTCTGCTGCGGTGTGGCAGATGTCAAACCAAGCTGAAAACCCCCAAAAACGGCCAATCAAATCATCTATCGGGGCATCCCATCTATAGGGATCGGCACGAGCAAATATCTCATGGACGGAATCCCAGGAGGAGATCCCCAAAAACTAATCTGGTTATCAACAAGGCGGAAGCGTAAAATCTCGACCCTGGATAGAGAAGGTAAGGGAGGTCTTTCCTTGAACACCTCCAGCCCAACACACCACAAAGGGGAAGTTAAGAGCGGCCCCACAAAGAAGACATGTCGCAACTGTTTACCCTTTGAACAAACTAGCCCGGGACCATTTTCACTTGCCCACTGAAGTCCATGAAGACATGAACTGGTGCTTTACGGACAGAAGCATGAAAAAAGGACCATCTTAACAGAATTAATATGCAAATATGCAGGAAGTTCGTCATCAGTAAACATATTTTCCCACATCATCCATGAAATTATCTTCATCAACTACTGAAGTACATCATTAATAAATTCTCCCCCTCAGATCACACAGAGCCTCGAAGGAATTCTGAACAGGGATAGTGTATTCGTTATCTCCGATTTTACCCTGGGGCGTTGGGGGGGCCCCCCCCAAAGGGGAAAGGGCGGCTTTGGGGCTGGCCGACCCCGTCTGTTACTGTGGTAGTAGCGACCCCCCAAAGATCTAGAACGTTCCCATTTGAAAAATAATGTATCATGTCCGGGAATCTGGAAAGCAATAAGGCAAATCTAACTGGAATATATCATTTGGGTTTTTGATTTTTGGGAAAAACCAAAATGGCCTTGTGACGTTAAGCCGCTCCGTAAGCTAAGTTTCAGCCTACAGGAAAGCTCTTTCACACCTTTTTTTTTGTAACAAGGGGTGGCGGATTCTCCAAAAAAAACGGGAATTTCCAAAAGATGATCTTTATCCTCTCAGAAAAGTTGAAGGGTTGCTTTTAAAAATTAGGGAAAAAAGTTATTTAATGAAACCAACCCCAAAAACGGCCCCGGCGCCTACCAGTTCCTAAAACAAATATCACCTCCTGGTTTTTGTAAAAAATTCAATTTCAACCCCGGGGCCTGGGGTCTTATTTGGGAAAGGGGAGAAATTCAGGCAGTTACCAAATTTCTTCCTATTTAAAACTTTCCCTTTTGGGGAATTCCAAGGAATCCAGCTTTAAATTGTATTCCCCTTGAAAAAGGGAAACACAAAAGGGGCACGGAAAACATGTGCTCTTCTGGTTTAAAACGTGGTGGCAAAACCACAAGGGAATTACCACAACATTAAATTTTGGAAAATTTCAAATTTGGGGAAAAAAAAATAAATAAAAGCGGGTTTTGGAAATGTCTTAACTGGGATTAGGCTTTTAAATAACTGAAAAAATGGAAAAGAAACACTACAAACAAAAAATTAAAACTTGGCAAGTAACAAACTTTTTTTTGGTTTAAATTTTAATTAATAGCAAGGTGAGTTGTCTTCCTCAATTCAATAAAGAAATTTAATAATAAAATGATAAATAAATAAAATAATAAAAAAAAGAATAAATTAAATCTTAGCAAATAAAATGGATAAAAAAACAATTTTAAAAAAATGGCATACAACAATTAAAATATTATGCACTGAGAACACAATTAAAAGAATATACTGGAATCACTGAGAATATTCCACTAAGTTATACTCTAGCACTATTGAAATGAAGTTATAAGCAAAAAATTCAGCAAAAAACACTTTTAAAATTTTTGGGGAAAATTTTAAACACTGTAAAAATTAAATTAAAAAGTCAATTAATCAATGAAAATTGCACACACAAAAAATGCAGCTCAGAATAATAATAAAAAAATCAAGAATTAACTTTTGAACACTTTTTCTTAATTTCAATGAGGGAAAGAAATTAAGCAAGCAGAGAAACAATAAACCATAATAAAAAGACAATATACATAAACATCAAGGGGTCATCACAGGTATAACCAATAGATAAAAATATTCTGGCATAGACTTGATGTGGCAAAATAAAATAAATATCTGTCTTGATACAAGATATGGCACTATGGCGGGAAAAGTTAAAACAGATGAGACACGGGATATATGAAAATAGTGGAGCACAATGAATGGAAAATGAAATAAATTGGAAATTTAATATACTGGGAAAAATTAGTTACTGAGATAATAAAAAATAACAGCGGGAAAAACACGGGGAAAATGCTATAACAATGATGTGGACACAATAAAATAGAAATAGAAAATGACGCAAAATAATGAAATTAAGGAAAATAAACAACACTAAAGAACACAGGAAAAAAATAATGAAGTAATCATACAAGGAATAAATGACTAAAAAAAAAAAAAAATATTGAGCACAATCTGCAAACAGCACAGAGAAAATGGTATTTACTTTTGAAGATAATAACACAGAAATCAACCAGATAACGGGCAGCATATGGGCGCCTGGAAAACCTGAGAATGCGTTCCGATACCTCAGTAAGGAATCGTTAAAGACACTGACACTGTGACGTCAGGCCCATACGGGGAATGCAGCACCTTTTTGGAACTAAAACCCGGTCAAGCACGTCAGAAATAAGAGAAAGTACAGAGGTTTGCAAAAGACTAGTTCCAGAGCTAAGGGAATGCCCTACAAAGAAAGGTTAAGGGAATGGCCTGACGAGACTGGGAGGACATTTCAACTGCCCCCCGGTTTAAAATACTGGGATTCCCAAATATTTCCCACGGCTGTCTTCGAGGCTCTGACAGGCACCTAAAGTCAGTTACTGATCAGTCAGGCTGTGGTTCGTACGTCGATTTTCGGGCTGAAAACAGTAACGGCCTGGTTGATCACGCCCGATCCACCGAGAGGCCTGGTCACAGACCTGGCCGCAGGGGGGTTGACCCCGAAATCCTCCATATACTCCGGGTATAAAATACAAACACACACAGTAAAAGGAAGTGTTCCTGAAGTGAAATCAATGAAAATTTTTTTTTTTAAATGTGCCAGTGAAACACTTGACGTTATTTGACTTAAATAATTTTGTTAAGGATCAGATTAACTGTTTTTTACCTGCAAGGTTTCCAAACCTAATGTTTACCTTTTAAAACTGAGATTTTGTTTTATGTGGAATTTGTAGTGTTAATGAACCCGAGATTGAGTAAAAAAAAAAAGAAGTTAATGAAATAAAAAAAACATCAAATTTTTTTATTATTTTAATCAAAAAAAGCACTAAACCACCAGGGGCATACAGCGCTATAGGGTAGAGGTTTTTAAAGGGCGGGAGGAGTGCTAAAAAAAGTTAAACGGGTTTTGTAATAAATCTGTTTCGTCAAAAAATCAAAGAGGAATCTGTTTTAATGTGGGGCCGTCAGCGAGGAGGGAAGATAAAGTAAGTTGTTAGAGCGGTGACGACGTCAGGGTAAATTATGCGTGCTGGGATAGAGAAGACAATCCAACAGAATATGGCAAACTGAAATTGGAACCTGATTCTGTCTGCAAGAAAACTGAGAGCTTTCCGATTAACCCTGGGGCCCAATATTCCACTGTAAATAAGCCATGATCGGCTAAGAGAGCGTAACAGTAACTTTGGGAAGACCAGTAAGGAGGAGTGAAATATATTTGTATGACGTGAAGAAAGACGATGTGGGAAAGGTGCTGAAGGTGAGAAATGAAATGTGGGGGGGGGGAACCCGGTGTCCATCATAGGTGTTGTCCCCTCTATAAACACAGAGATGGTTAAATAGTCTCGGATGAGAGAGAAGATGGAGGGGTTTTTGGAGGAGGGAGATAAATTTTGAATAAAAAATGGAGAGAAACAGACGACATCAAAGAAGGGGGAAGGCGGGAAAGGGAGAAATTTCCGGGGGGACAGGCGAGGGAAAAACGTACTTGGGTGGATTAACCTTTACAACAGTATCAGATACATGTCGAGGTAAAGCTCTAGACTTAGAGATAGGGAGAAAGAACGTTTGGGAATGTCATGTGGTTTAGGGGTTGAAGAAGATTTGGGCGTAAATGAAGACGTAGACTTTGGGGAAAAAGGGGTATATAACATCGATTTAGATTGGGGGGGCGATGAGATGTTGGAACATGTGAGTGGGAAGGTGGGGAAATAGGGACAGTAAGAGATGATGTGATTGGGTCCTCAAAACCCAAGACCGAAAACGGGTGGCTCGAAAGTAATCGCACAGAGGGAATTGTGGAAGTAGGCACCACCGAGGTCTCGGCCGTCTAGCACACTGGAATAAGAGAGCCATGGAGACTCCCCCTTTGGGGGCAGAGATGGGGAAAAGCCATGGTGCAAGTGAAGCACTTTTTTTCTTTAAGACGGATGCCCCTTTTTTTAAGAAAATCCGCAGCAGCGAGAATAGGCCAGGTGCGCCTCTTTGCAGTTAAGGCAAGAGGGGGGGAGTCTGCAGGATGGACTCTAGGTCAGCAGTACTACAGACGGCTTTCTGCTTCTGACCTGCGACATTTCGCCTGGTGGCCAAACGCCAGTATTTTCTACATTGTTGTTTGGTGAATCACCTCCCGCATTTTATGCGTTGTCCCAAAAAAAAAATGATGGCAGTTCACGGTTGCCAAAAGTTAGCCTTGCTATTTTTAAAGGTTAGCACATTGGCCCGCGGGCAGGATGAATGTAAGTGTCAACCTTAATGATCGGAAGATTCTAGAGCTCGATTTTTCCGAATATCGTCACATTGTCAATCGTAAGGGGGAAGAAAATAGATCGGGGCAAGAATTTGGGGAGATGTTTTTTGAATCTTAACTGGTGGTAGTCAACGACTTCAAGAAGTGAAAGATTGGTGCCTGCTGTGCATTTTGAACTGTGACAATGCGTGTGCTACTGTTAAGAACGTGGGGTGTTTTGCCCAACATGGTGGGGGAGGTCTTGTTGATGCTGTGGTCAGAAAGGTAGTCAGTAGAAGTTGGTTAAGTGTAAATTAATTTGCCCGAAAGACTTTGAAACAAAAATAAGGAAGGAATTGCTTATTTGGGACATTTCTTAGAAGCATGAGAAAAACTGATGTAGGGTCTTCAATAACAGGTGAAGGCCGTCTGAACTGAAGGTTGGGCCCGGGGCCATCCAGAGTCGTGTATACCATCGAAAATTGACAAAAGTACGTGGAGAAGCTGGAACATAGTAAAAGGGCGTGGGGGCCCGGGAAGTGTTTAAAGGGTCAGTCGGACCCATGGTCCCAAAGGGGAGGGGGGAAATAAATGGTATAAAATACCGAACAATGGAAAATAAACACATAAGCAGAAATGTCCATTGAACCCCCACGCGTGGCTTTATGGGTCACTTTATCGACTCGATAAAGACGCGTCGCGTTGTCAAAAAAGGATCACTTTATACCATGTGTTTTTTTTTCCATAGAGGAGGTAAGGGGCTTTCCCCGGAGGAGGTACCAGGTTGGAAGAAATGTCCGAAGAATGTTCCAAAGGGGGCCCGATATCTGTAGGTGGTGCTTCAGAAAAGGGGCCGGGGAGAAGGCATGTTGTGGTTACAGATCCCCATGATAAGCTTCCTCTTTTTTTTTATTTAAAAAAAAGGAGAAAAAAGCGAGGGGGATGGGGGTGTGGAGGATAGCCCCAGAAGGAATGGCGATTGTATACCCCCCTCCACCCCAAAGGGGGCCCGACAGTGCAGCCAGCAGTGTAGAGGCTATGGGGAAACCCAGTACCATACCCAACCCTTCATGCCAGTAAACCGAATCCAGGATAGCAACCTCACATCCGCTGAGCCACCCGGGGACAAAAGAGAGGGCGGTGGAAATTGCCAAAAAAGGGATACCTCCATTGGCCACCACCTCCAGAAACTGAAAGGCAGCCTCCAGAGAGACATGCGTCGTCATCTGAAGGAACCCACCACCCCCCTGGGAAATCTGAATGAACGGAACATCCCAAGTTGATCCAGATTCCACGGCAAACAACACCATCACCAAGGACCTCAATGGAATGGGGTTGATATCGACAAACTTTCCCAAACAGGAAAGGAAGAAGGGGGGGAGGGAAAAGAGGAGGATATATATATATATATATATATATATATATATATATATATATATATTAAGTGCATATTGGGACATCTTTTTCACAGATTACAATGCAAAATTCATCCAGCTCCTGAGAGCTGTGGCACGTGCCCAAGATACAGCAGGCATTACCCCCCCTGAACCACAGCACTGAGTGGCTGGAACAGAAAAATAGCCACCCCCGGGGCCCCAGTTACCCCGATGAATATTTTGTTTAGGTTGTCGAACTTTTGATGCACTCTTCCCCCTGGCTCAAGGGTCTCCCAGTGATGGGAATCAAGCAAAAATGTGGGGAAGTTCACCGTATTTTCTAGACTTTGGGGAATCCCTGAAGCTGGTAGCGCCCTCCTTCCTCCCGGTGAGAGATAAGTATCACCCAATATAGATGCAATGTGTAGTCCCACACCACTGCTTCCGTCTTTCAGGCTTGGGGGGTAATATTATCTGGATGTTTTTGGTTACTATCAGGTCTGCATAGTTGGGGTGGCTCCTTTGTTGCTGGGCACCCGGGCTGTTGTGAGGCTCCTTTGATAGTGGTATTAACCTCTTCATGCCTTGCAGTCTTCCCCTTGGGATCTACGGCAAAAGACCAGGGCACGCGAATCGGTCTGCCGATTCACGCCCAAATACCCTGTTTTCGGCGAGAAAAGTAAGTTTCAGTCCCCTACATGGGGGTTATTTGTCATCCAGCCACGGTACTGGGTTTTATATTTTTTAGAATAAGTTATTTAATCTTCACATTTATCTTTTTTTTTTCTTTAAGTTTTGGGTGCACAAAAGTGTGGCAAGGGGAACATCTGAACCAACACTTTCCCGAGAGAGACGACAACGGTATCCCGTCGTTCCCCCAAAAGGAAAAAACAACAAAATCATTAATGTGGAATTTGATCAGTGAAAACAATATCACTTAAATGAAGAAATAGTGGTGTTTGCTCCAGCTCACTATGGTAAGATTCCAAAATAATTATTGTTTTTTAAAAAATAGAAATATATTTGATCAAAGATAAAAATTTAAAAGTTTTTAGACGAATTTTGCAATTTAATTTGTAAATTTTTTTAATAAATTTTATTCATAATAAAAGATTTCATTAAAATTAATTGACCAGACAATACTGTATTGTTCATAACATATAAGTCGTAACAAACATTCTAATTAATGAGAGTATTTTCCAAAATGAGGAGATACTGACGGTGTTGTGAGGGCATGTGGTCACTGGGAGTAACCACTGAGGTGTTCCTGGAGAAAACTATGTTACCCAAGAACCTGCTGTAAACATCTCTCAAGCCCCTGTTACGACAAGGACCCCTCCATCATGCTTAAACGTACATCTCTGTTGTTAAAGATAGAGTGGAATTTTTATACGGGGGGGGCCCCTTCCTCGATACTCTATGTTCCTGGTGTTGGGTCCAGCTGACGGGGACAGATGGCAGCGGTACAGGTCAGTTTCACTTATTTGTTTAATCTAAACAGCTTTTATAATTCTTTGCTTGAGAGCATTTCTGAGATTTATTTCAAAAAAAAGTTTTTTTTGTCAGTACATTACTATTGCATTACTATGCAGTTTAGTATTAAGGAATATCATAGACATCTTAGTTTTAGCCTTATAGACCTGTAGTGACTGTTTTGTAATCCAGTTATATTGTCACCAACTATGTGTAAAATTTAAATATTTTTATTTGTAATTACATATTTCTTGATAAAAGAGCAGATCATGCTCGTGGTGTCTCGTCTTCAATACTCTATTCATCATTTCAGTAGCCCGCTTCCTCTTTAATGCATTCTACTCGTCAAAACTCTGATGGAAAGAACATTTTTTTGTTATCTATTGTGCTCCACTTTTTCCCTCAACTTACAATTGTGACCATTGGTGGGATCCTTGTTTCTTTGGAAAGACATTTTTTCTATTCTTTCATTTCCTCTGTGACCTTATATGGTGTTATCATTTTCTTTACATTAGCAATTATGGATATTTTAATGTTTACAATATTTTATCATTAACTCATTTCAGAACCTGGTAGCTTATTTGTTTCATTTTAGGACATTTTTTTGACATGTTTATGTGTTTTTTTCAGGGGGGGACACACACAACCACGTATGATCCCAAATTTTTTAATTTATGTTTGAAAGTAATTTCATTATTTGTCAATATACTTTACTAATTTCTGACAGTTACATTTACATGATCGGTAAGTTTATGTCACTAATAACTCTTAGGTTTGCTTTTTCTGTTGCTATCATGATTTTTTCACACAGTCTATATTCGTTAAGTGGCCAGATTTTGCTTTCTACCATTTCCCAAAACATTGCATCTATCTTCACTTTTCCCTCATCCCTCTATCTCACATGGCTAAAAAGTATCCACATCATCTTTGGGAAAATTTACAGTCATTTTTATAATTAATTTTACATAAGATCTTTTTCATTGTGTGAAACATATTCGAAGAATTTTTCATTCCTTTGGAAGAGGATCTTTGGCACCCCATTTGTCACATCTTCCCAAGCAGACATGTTTGTTTTATAAAGAAGGCTCTCATTCGGTGTATTAATTTACTTTAATCCTATTATACTATTTCAGTTCCAAATTTGTCTATCGTCGGAAACTCTATGGTTATATTATAATCTTTTAAAAGCAATCTGCCCACCCTTTTTATTTCTTGAACACTTCCCATAACTTTGACTTAATAACTTAAAAGATTTGATATACATGAATTTGTTAACAGAAAACCAAGTTACCTGGGTCAGATATAGTTTTTCTTTTGTAGTTCAATTCACTTTTCAATAATTTTTATATTTTTTTCAATATTTTAACAACACTTTTGTAAAAATGGCCTATATTTTAAAGTGTCCTCCCTGTTTTTCTTTTTAAATATTGACACAAAAATCTCCTCCAGGCTAAGGGGCTGACCACCCAAAAAAGTCTTTAAGGGTAATGGGCTGATTACATCGTTTTCACATCTCTACTTCCGCAAACCTCTGTACTGACGAAGAAGCCTACTTTTAGGCGGAACGCTTCGCAATAAAGATACTTAACTGTTGCACCTGTGTCTTACTTATCACTCATCGTTTTTTTCCCTTCTAACCTATCTACAAATAAAGGGGACCAACCCCCTTCGTTTATTTCGGGCGCTATAATGTCACGAAATTTATTTTTCATTTGTTATTATTAGTTAGGGTAGGTTTAGTTAGGTTCTGTATATTAAATCAATTAAATATAATTTACCAACCATAACGAAATAAACAAAATGAGTGAGGGTTTATCTGATGAAGGGAAACCCCATAATGGTTTTAAAAGTGCCATGAATGGTACAACCGTGCCATGAATGGTACAACCTGCCATGAATGGTACAACCGTGCCATGAATGGTAAAACTTGTTTCTCACTTTTCTAAACCATTCCTGACCATGTTAATCACTGACCTTGATCACTTTAGCTCTTCCTGGAAAACAATATCTATCTTTTACTGAACAAACCCTTTGCCCATGCAGCTAATAATCGTTTTCTTTTTAACAAATATATATAAATATATATATATATATTTTATAATAGTCTTTTTCTTTAGATTTGCCAAAAATACAACAAAAATTATTTTATATTTTACACTTGTAATCTTGATATAAGTGGTATTGTAAGTCTCTGGACAAAAATGTTGAAGTTTTTAAATTGTGATGTTTAATAATTTCTAAGCAAATGTTTTATTCAGGATATAATTTTCGAGAATTTATTTAGCAGGGAAGTAATCACAATAAAATGCATGATTGTAAATATATGAAAAAGAAAAAAAAACCAAAAAAATAGAAAATAAACTTGGGCCATGTGCTGACACACATCTTCAGAGGAATGAGAAGAAGAGCCAAGAGAAGCACGTTTTTAAAATGAGGGGATGGGGGGTTAAAATAAAAATTTTAAAAAAAACGTTTAGTAAAAACAGGGTTTTGTTCCCCGACAAAAAACCATTTCCCTTTTGTGAAAAAAATTTTTACCTTTAATATTATGGACAATATTCTTGACTAAAAACTGTCAATTTTACATTCCAGAACACAAAATTTGAAAATTTGTGAATCATGCTTGATAAGAGATGATTCCACAATATTTCGTTCAACTTTGAATTAAGGGGAAAAATTTTTGGTTTAGTCCCAAACTACTCAATGGTCTATATCCCCAATGAATGAACAAAGCACTGGTTTGTTGTTTAACTCTGGTCTCAAGAGATTTTATTGCCCTAAATAAAAAGGGATCACAACTTTTACCAAAAATGGAATATACACAACCTAAGTTTTCTTGGGAGAATTTTTAAGTAATTTTTTTTTAACAATATTGTGGAGAAAATTTCCAGTAAAGGGGGCATTTTCAGCCCCCTGAGGGGCTTAGCCCCCCCGGGAAGAGGGTTTATGGCGTCTTACTTTCCTCATAAACAGATTAATTGAAAAATATGTTTGTACCAGCGTCACGAGACACGTTATGCTCTCCTTGCTGAGTTCAGTTTTTGTTGAACTAAGTGACAGTTAAACAGAATAATTACTCCTTCCCCTTAGCAAAAAAAATTAAGGGAAAACCTGAGCCCACTTTATCTGCAAGTTAGGACTATTATCAATTTAGTCTATAGCTAGATAACAAGAAATCTACCATCTTGTATTGAATACTGTGCAGTGTTTGCAAGGAAGAGAAATAAAGTTGAGTTCAAATATCCTTTGTAGGGACAAGGTGGGCGGAGGGCAGATGGCGTTGGGCAGATTGCTTCAAGGAACGAGCGAGGACGGGGTACGAGGTTAGTTAGTTACCATTTTGTCCTAGGCACATGTCAATTAGACACAGGCCTGTTGTATGTATGTGTGTGTATGTGTGTGAAAACACTTCGAAATGTTTCTGCCCCACGGGGTTTAACCCCCCCCCGTGCGTGAAGCAAGAGCTTTAAATGGGCCCCGGGAGCGTGTAGGTTTTTGCCTCCTTAGTGAACAAAAGACAAAAGGGGCAGTAGTGACCAGTGGGTTCTTGACTTGTTCATTCTGACAATCTCAGGAAACTAGGAAAGTTAGACTAGCTCCTTGTATAAGCCAGAAATTCACGGTAGAACTAATCATGCAGTGTTACTGTGTATTTGTGTGCTTCCTGTAGAAATATTGTCATATTTAAAGACAACTTTAACATTAAAGTATTCAAGAGATTGTCATTAAAACACATAAAATTTTTTTTATAGAAAAAATGCACATTCTCCTCAGTCAGGTCTTATAACGATAATTCAGTCGATAAATTTTTTCTTTTGCTTATGTTTTGGAGTCCACTTATAGAAATTATATATATATATATATATATATATATATATATATATATATATATATATATATATATATATATATATATATATATAAAATTTATAAAATATATATAAATGTAAGATATGATGATAGTAATGATAAAAACAATTATTACCACAAATTATATTTCTAAGATTTGTCTATATTTTATGTCATGAAAAAAAAAACTGCCGAAAAAAATTCAATAAAAGGATCCCTCCACACTAAACCGGGTGTCGGATAAAACAGAAAAAAAAATATGGCCTTTAAAAGGCTTAAATTTACGTTTAATGGGATGTCCTATTAAAATAGCCAATGTGGAGGAAATCTGATATATCAAACGTCTGCCCAGCCCGGTAAAAAGTCATTAAATTGGATCAACTCCGCTTAATCGAAAATTTGTTTAGTCAAGCTTCATCCAGGACCTGTTAATTTTCATTGTGATGGTAGGGAGAAACTTCTTGTGTCCAACTGGAAATTATGTTCCTAGAAACAAAAAATTGTTTACAAAAAGCGGGGCAGGGCAAGACAGGGCAGGGGGAAAGCAGGACAGGCAGGGAAAGACAGGGATCCAGGGCAAGACAGGGAGGCAAAGACAGGGCAGGCAGGGCAAGACAGGGCATCCGGGGAAGGGGCAGGCAGGGCAAGACAGGGCAGGCAGGGCAAGACAGGGCAGGCAGGGCAAGACAGGGCAGGCAGGGCAAGACAGGGCAGGCAGGGCAAGACATTGCAGGCAGGGCAAGACATTGCAGGCAGGGCAAGACAGGGCAGGTAGGTCAAGGAAGAGGCGGGAACCCAGTCAGGTAGACAGCCAGCCAGCCAGCCAGTTAGAAAGTAGCCAGCCAGCCTGTCAGCCTGTCGGGAAGAGAGGGAAAAAGAGGGAGGGGGGGAGAATGAGGAGAAAAAGGGGATGAAGAGGGAGAAAGCAGAGGGGGAAAAAAAAATCAGAGAGGGGAGAGGAAAGGAAAAGGAAGAGGGACGAAAAAGGGGAAAAGAGAGAGAGAAAACAGGGAGCTGAGTCCACGTTCGGTATTCGATTGAGTCGACTACATCCGCTTACTTGAGACTTTCGATATAAAAAAATTTTTCGTTAAATCAATCACCCCCCCCCACTATCTGTCCGTTTTATCAGACTTTATAACTTATTTAAAAAAAAACATTCATAACACAGACTCAGAAGAATGAGATAATTTATGTCATATTTTGTGAAATTTATACAAATAGATTTCAAAAATTTTAAAAAAAATAGTATTTATATAGAAATGTTTCGCAGCTCCTCTCAAAAGCAGTGTTTGGTCTGGTAAGTATTAAGGGATCTTGTGCATTTACTTGGAAAGAATATTGAAATAAGCAGCCAATTTTTACTGGAACATTAACAAAAAAATTGAAGATACAATCCCACACACACATGAATTATTTAAAACAACTCACGAAATCGAAATGACACGATTGAAAAAACCCTAATTAGGGGGGGAAATGTGGCGAGGGTGGAAAACTCCATTGGCTTTCCCCTGGGCCCAGAGCTTTTCGACTCACCCTCCCCAATTCAATCCCCCCCCTGGTATGGTTTTTTGATTATTTTAAATTCTGTTGGATTATAATGCAGAGTATTGTAAAGAGGTTAACTGATAATTAAGTCATATTTCAAACTGGATAATCTGTTCTTTTAGTGTGTCATGAGCAACATTTAACAAAACTCCAATGAAAATATATCATCCCAACTCATTCTTACCATTACTTTTCCTTTTTTTTTTGATGGTAAGTATTTTTTCCCCAACATGTCAATGGTATATAATCACAGCTGTCATTATACTCGTTATTTTCGTTAGTACCGAGCAAATTTTTTTAAATTTTTTAGGTGTTAGACGTATTGCATTATAAATAGTTTTTTAATAGGGGTCATATTCTCAGGTGACACACTGATGCTGGCCCAGGGGGGGCAATATTCTTGAAAAAAACTTGTGAGCATCCCGCTAGCAGTTCGTCCGTCATCCTAGAGGAGCCAAGATAAGGTGAACGTAATATTTTTTCAATAATTCTTCATTTATAATACACACATATCCCACATAGGAAAATGAAACTTATGGCCCCAGTCAGACCAAAACGCTGTCATTATTTTCCCCTTCTGGTATGTGCGGGATATTTGTGTTTTTTCCCAGTCGCAGTATTAAGTATTCTTATTCTTCTTTTTTCATTTTTTTGGAATGGTACAACTCATCTCTATCTTTCAACAATTATTTAAACATTTAGATGTTTATAATACCGGCTTTGTCTCACTGAACGGTGATAGATTGGATCAAGGTGGTGTCAGGGACTGTGAGGGAGGCGAGGCTAGGTGAAGGGGTGGTGACTATGTTCTACGTACTGGGGCGCTTGCACCGGGGTCACCTATTTCCCACAGCTCCGCTCTTTCTCCCCATCAACACTTTCAAAAGGGCGCCAATAAAAGTTCTAGCTATGAAGGTAAGGCTAAAAACATACTTTAAAAGCATCTCTTTCGTCTTTCATTTAAATTTAACAGGTTGTTTATATTTTTTGGGGGAAATACAGCATATATTTTTTTTTATAATTAATTAAAATGCCTATTTTATTGCACAAAAAAGTTAAAAAATAAAAAGTATGACCATCGCAATTAAAAAAAAATTTACAAAAGCAACTTTAGAAGATAATGAGATAGAAAATTTCTGAGGCAGATCACATTCTGGTAGTCTCTGTGACAGCTCAATTTGGTAGTCTCTGTGACAGCTCACATTCTTTGTCTCTGTGACAGTCACATTCTGGTAGTCTCTGAGGCAGCTCACATTCTGGAGTCTCTAAGACAGCTCACATTCTGGTAGTGTCTGAGACAGCTCACATTCTGGTAGTGTCTGAGACAGCTCACATTCTGGTAGTGTCTGAGACAGCTCACCTGGAGTCTCTGAGGCAGGTCACATTCGGGTAGTCTCTGAGGCAGGTCACATTCTGGTAGTGCTGAGACAGCTCACATTCTGGTAGTGTCTAAGACAGCTCACATTCTGGAGTGTCTGAGACAGCTCACATTCTGGTAGTGTCTGAGACAGCTCACATTCTGGTAGTCTCTGAGGCAGGTCACATTTTTAGTTGAAGAGTAAGACACATGGGGAACAGTTTGGTATCTTTAATGTTGACTGATAAGTTTCACCTACACAGAAGGTTTCCCAGTCATATACAGGGGAGCAGGGGGATAGCGAAGTAAAGATGTTAATCAGTCCATCAATTTTGGGGGGACAAGTGTTCCAGGTGGTCAGTCCCTCAGCCGGGGAGAAGTGTTCAGCTCTATAGTCTGGAACAATGGGGCTGAACCATAAGAATGGAGTCCTGCTAAGTCGGCAACATTATCTCAGTGCTGCCAAGTATTTTATTTTTTAAAGTCAAATAACAATGGTTTTTTATAAGAACATAAGAACATAAGAATGGGGGAACACTGCAGAAGGCCTACTGGCCCATACAAGGAAAGTCCTTATAAAAACCACCACTACCTAAAATTTACTCCTGTACTCACGACATAATCAAACCCACCCCCTCCCACTCATATATTTGTCCAATCTCTTTTAAAGCCACCCAAGGTCCTACCCTCTATCACCCTACTGGGAAAATTGTTCCACCATCTACAACTCTGTTCGAAAACCAGTACGCCTATGTCCTTTCTAAATCTAAATTTACCCAATTTAAATCCGTTATTTCTCGTTCTTACTTGGTTCGATATCCTCAGTATTTTATTAATATCTCCTTTTTTTTCCCCATCATCCACTTGTACACCTCGATGATATCTCCTCATTCTACGTCTCTCCAGAGGTAATTCAATGCTCTAAGTCTATCTTCATACGGGAGATTTTTTATACTGTAAATCATTTTAGTCATTCTTTTTTGTATGTTCTCCAATGAATCTTTTCCATCCTGTAGTAAGGAGACCAAAACTGAGCTGCATAATCCAAATGAGGTCTCACTGGGATGTATGAGTTGTAAAATAACTTTGGATTTTGGCTTATACTTCTTGAAATAAATCCTAGTAATCTGTTAGCCTTATTGGCACACTTAGGCACTGTTTCTTGGCTTTAGATTTCTGCTTACCATGACCCCCAAGTCTTTTTCACATTCTGTATGATAAAGCTAAACCCCTGTTTATAAATTCGGGGGATATTTTTTTAAAGACTAATTTTCACTTGTCCACATTGAACTTTTTGCCACTTTTCAGACCAAGACATTAATTTATCCAAATCCTCCTGGAGTTCATTGGTATCCCCTCAGAATGAATTATAGGGCCCTATTTTTGTATAATCAGCAAATTTACTCATGTCATTGAATTCCTTCATCAAGGTCATTTATGTAAATTATGAACAACAAGGGGCCCCAAAAACTGACCCCGGGAACGCCACTGGTGACAAATCCCCATTCAGATTTGCCCCCTTTTGGGAAACTCTCTGCTTTCTATTGGTAAGCCATGCCTCTATCCATGCTAGAATTTTACCTCCTATCCCATGAGCTGCCACCTTTTTAAGAGTCTCGGGAGGTACTTATCGAAGGCCTTACTGAAATCCAAGTAAACTATATCATATTCTTTACCCTTTTACTGCCTCAAATGTTTTATTAAAAAACGTCAGTAAATTTGTCAGGCAGGAACGCCCTCTCGTAAACCCATGCTGAGATTCATTAATCAAATTATGTTCTTCAAGGTGACTTCTGATAATATCAGCTATAATTGATTCTAATAATTTGCCTACAAAGACGTGAGGCTTATTGGAGGGTAATTTGAGGGACTGGACTTACCCCCGATTTGAATATAGGAATACATTAGTATCTTCCACATCTCTGGCAAACACCAGTTAGGGTGGACGTTAAAACATTCGTTAATGGCTGACTAAGTTCCATCTTGCATTCTTTTAAGACCCCGGAAAAAAACTCGTCGGGTCCTGGGGGGCTTATTTTGCTTCAGTTTATCTATTTTTTGATAACCATATCCCTCGTGACAGTAATATTAGTTAATTTGAATTCTTCAGGAACTGAAAAAAGTTAATTTCTGGGAAACTTATTTACGTCTTCTTGTGTAAAGACTGACAAAAAATAGTCATTAAATAAAAAAATTTCCAGTTCGTTATCCGTCAGCGCCATTCCCAATTTTTTGAGGCCACCCCCTCACCTTCGTCCTTTCCTTGAAAGAACCCTTTTTGGGTTAGTCTTTTATTCATTGGCAACCTTAATCTCATAGTCACGTTTAGCCTTTCTAATCCCCCTTTTTTTCTTCTCTTTTCAACTGAACATATTTAATAAGGGTTTAAAATCTCTTTTGAGGCCAAAAAATTCCTCTTTTTCCCTAAGAGATGTTTTTGCCTCCTTTTAAACCATTTGGGATCGTTATTATTTGACCTAAATTCTCTGGGGGAAAAAACATACTCGTGGTTTTACATTATTAAGAAAAAAAACATAAACGCAGATCCCATCGTAATCGTTGCGTTACCCCAGTCGAGATTAGACAGGTGTTCCCTAAGTCCCAAAATAATCGGCAGAACGAAAATCAGGAACTTTTTCCTTTTCCCTATTCTCGTACTCCCATGTAATATTAAAGGTAATGGATTTGTGATCACTAGCCCGCCTTCAGTGATCTCCAGATTATTTACAAAAGTTTCTTTTTTGACAAGACTAGGTCGGCAAATTATTACCTCTGGTAGGCTCCGTCACACACTGCTTCAGAAAACAGTCCTGAACTACTTCCATAAAGTCACTGGGCTCCCAAAATTTCCGGTCAAAGAAGTCCCGTCAATTTGACTAAAGTTAAAATCCCCTACTATCACTACTTTTGTGCCTAGAAGCCCTAAAATTTCGTCCCAAAGAAGTCTCCTCATCGTGATCCAAGCCTGGGGGTGGTATATTACACCTAGAATCAGTTTTTTTTGACCTTTTAGAAACTCTACCCAAACAGATTCTGTTAATGATCCATCTATTTTTAGGCCTGTTTTTTTGCAGCAATTTATATTTTCTCGTACATACAATGCAACTCCACCCCCCTTTCCCCTTATATCTATCTACATGGAAAAATTAAACCCCCGAATATGACACTCAGCAACATATCCCGACTCTTGGTATTATACCAGCCAGATTTCAATGACATCGCTTTTTTGCCTTTTATGTGTACTAGTTTGTTATATTACTAGTGATGTTTAGAATTTTTTTAACACAAAAAATTGGAAGATGACTAGCTGGACATAACCCCACATGGAAAATAATATATGTATAATTAAATCAGGGAACGGGGGGGTTGAACCCATGGCAAGTGACTCGTTAATCACATGTCGGTGTGTCAACCATTCGGCCAGGGAAACCCTGGATGGGTTCAAGCCCCAACCGTTTGATTTGTTTCCCAAACGATTATTATGATTTCCTCAGTTACAAATAATGTTCATCATTTCCTTCGATGTTTTGGCATCTAACACCTTGTACATGGAAATCTTATGATATTACAATTGACCCAGCATGTGATGCGTCTCATGTTTGGTTTTTGGGGGATCCTAGGTTTTACCTAGGATCTATACACGTGCTGCAATGTACTTTTTTAAAGTGTCATAACATCTACGTGTTCTCAAAAAATTATGTACAAAGAAGAATTAGAAAAATATTTTAAATTTGGTATCCAGAAAGGGACCTTAAGAGGTACCTGAATTTTTTCCCCTTTTTTTTTTTTTTTCTTTCTCCGACATTTCCATTTTTTTTCGGGCAAACTCTAGAACACTTCATTCAAACGGTTGATTTTTAAATTTCCCATGATAAAGATGGTCAATTTCCTGGGAAAAATTGGCATGTTTTTAAATTTAACGAGGGGAAACTCTCCAATTTTCAAAAATTTTGTAACATTTTCGTTCGCTTTGTCATAAATTTACAATATTTTTTCTGGAGAACGCTTTATCCCGGGCGAGTTTAAATTTTTTATCGCTTTTAATGTGTCTTTTACAAGATTCGGACTGCATACGTAGGTTCCTCATCCACGATCCTACATAGCCCGTTCCCAAATTTTGGGTTTCCATGTGATAGGTGAAGACAGGTTTCTTGCTTTAAAAACATTAACACAGTTGGTAGATATAAGGAGATTGTAGATGGATTTTGCCACTTTTAATCTCGAAATGGAAAAGTATTATATAACCTTATTCTTTTTTTGGAAAAAGAGCTTAGATCTAGGTAAAAAAACTTTCATAAAAATTAAACCTTTCACCACCCCTCATACATAATCACTGTCTTTGGAGGGCGCTCGATCGACAGTTTAGATGCCCCAAACCCCCTCCTTTAAAGTGTATGCACTGTATTTCCCCCTTTCACCATAAGTCTGGCTAACCATTTTCCCTGAATCCCTTCAAAAAATATTCCCCTGATCAAGTCCGCCCCAGGTCTAAAAAACCATTCGTCTCCATTCCCCTTTTAACACTCTCACGTACGGGGCTGGAAGTCCCCCCCTCGCCCACAAAACCTCATTTACCCTCCCCTCCATGTGGGATACTTCTAAACTCCTGTTTGGGAAAAGAAATTGACTCATTAACTGGTGTAAAAGGGGGATCCTCTCATGCCCTTGTTTGTTGTGCCTGGTCATCAAGGGAAAACAGAGAAGCCTTCCTGTGAAATCAATATCTGGTTCACGGGTGATGGACCGGCATAGACAAACATTGTCCAGAAATAGATATGTTGTTCATCTTAACATATTTTCCCAGATCCAGACAATATATAGTGTGAGCAGCCCCCTCAACTGATCATGTACCCCACACACACCCGATGGCTGTAGCAATAGTCACACCTGAGTGTCCAAGTACTCACAGTCACACCTGAGTGTCCAAGACTACAGTCACACCTGAGTGTGTCTCACAGTCACACAAAGTACCCAGAACTTACCACGTGAGGCGGCTGCCTTCAAGTTCCGTGTTTTTTTTTTTTCTTTTTGTTTTTTAGGATATAACAAATAATAAACAAAAGAAATTATTTGTTAGATATAAAAATAATAAACAAAAGAAATCTTTTTAGGATATAACAAATAATAAAAAAAACAAAAATATACAAAAGAAATCCTTCTTTAGGATATAGCAAATAATAAACAAAATAAATCCTTTTTTAGGATATAACAAATAATAAACAAAAGAAATCAGAGCTCAACCAAATTTGGCATTGAAGAGCTTAATGATTTTTGGGTCGATCGGAGGTACTTTTGAGGTCAGGTCTCTCCTTTGGGTTCCGGCTGAGGCCCTTCAGGGCCAGGGTCATTAACTGGTGGGGCTTACGATCCATTATTCCAATAACCTGTTTGATGAGCAGGGCGACTCCCACCACATCACTTTTTGTTGTCACAGGCTGACCCATAGCAGCTTCGTAGGATGTCCAGGGGCCAAACTCCAAAAATTTGTCGATGCGGTTCTTTTCATAGTCACCGTAAACCCAAGGCTGGCCTGGGGGTTGAAAGCCCAAAATCAATTTGGGTTGTTCTATCCACCATCACATTGTTTTGTTTAAGGTCCAGATGAACAATCCCTTTTTTGTGGATTTTAGTCAAATTCTTGATGATGCTTTCAATGGCTTTTAGCCAAAACAAATCATCTAATTTTTCCCCACCTGTCTCCTGGTTGTGGCTGAGAGTTTCGAGATCGTCCAATCCCAAGAATGACATAAAGTAGCATCCTATCTCAGCAGACAGACCCAGAAGTCTGGGAGCCCACCTGCACCCTTGAGTCTCTCCAAGATCTGGGCCTCACAGACAGTCCGTCTCTCGGGTAATAGGATCAAAGATGTTTTGAGGACCACTGGTCCGTCGTGTCCAGGAAGATTCCAGAGCTGGGTCTTACCGACCCTCCATAGCCGAGGTCCTTATTTTTTAGGCGTTTTTCATTTTCCAGAATCCACTTGGGATCGACAGACTTCTGGCGAAGTCGGTGAGTGTGTGTCTTGAACCAATGCATTGTTGTCTATGACTGACTTAGAGGAAGAAGCAGCTGCGATGAAAGAGAGACCACAAGCTTTTCCAATCAGCCGACTGATTTATATGTAGATTTCCTAAGAGAAATTCCAAGGTATATTCTCAATAGTCAGCTAACCCTTTATAGTCAAGTTACTCCTTGAATATTAGGATTTACTAAGAAAACACCTATGATATATTCTCAATAGTCAGCCAACCCTTTATATAGTCAAGTCAGAGTTCTTGAATATTAAGAAAACACCCAGGGGTATATGTGTTCTCAATAGTCAGTCAAACAGTTATATAGTCAAGTTGGAATTATTGAATATTAGTCATGTGACTGCGATAGTGAAAGCAGTGATGAATATTTTTGTGGATGAGTTGTTGTGAAGAATATTAGTGGTGACAGTGTTCTTGATGTTCTCGCTCTAATTGTGGTTGCAGGGGTTGAGTCACAGCTCCTGGCCTCGATGTGGTAGTGTACTGAGTATGTGTAGTGATGCCTTTGCTGGTGTGTAGTGATATTTGGTGTGTAGTGATGTTAAGGATGTGTAATGCTTGTATATTATGTATCGTGATTTTGGGGAGTGATGTACAATGGTCCTAGCACTGAACTTAATTCCTTCCAGAAGGCTGTTTACGCTGATCTCGTCCGAGTACCGAAAGAATTTTTCCCAAATAATTTTCTTTTTGGTTGGCTGTTATCACTAACCCTCTTAGGCTCCATACGACCTTATTTAAACAAATATAAAAACACCAAAAATTCAAAGAAAAGTGAAATAGTTTACAGCAAAGTTCTGATAGGTCGTGTGTTTGGTCGAGTGCCAAGCAAATGGTTGACTAGTGAGTAATTTGTTTACTGAACGAAGCATTTGAATACTGAATTGTTCGAGTACAGAGCTGTTCGAATGCTCGAGGTTCAACTGTATCGTGTTATATAGTGATGTGTGCATTGATTATGTGTAGTTATGTGTAATGATATGTATTGATGTTGTAGTGATCTATAGTGATGTTGTCTAGTAATGTTAATATGTAGTGATGCTGATGTAGTTATGTAGATATGTGATGTGTGATGATATTGTGTAGTGATGTTAATTTAGTAATGTGAAGTTGATGTGTTTTGATGTTCATTTGTAGTGATGTTGTGTAGTGACATAGTCATGTGTAGTGATGCTGCAAGGTGATTCTGTGTAGTGATTATGTTGTGCAGTGATGTTAAAGTGTAATGTAGATATGGGGATGTGTGATGATATTGTGTAAAGGACGTTAATGTTTAGTAATGTGAAGTGATGTTGATGTGTTTTGATGTTCATTTGTAGTGATGTTGTGTGATGCTGCATAGTGATTCTGGTAGTGAGTATGTTGTGCATTGATGTTAAAGTGTAATGATTGTGTTTTGAAGTGATATTGATATGTGCAATGTATGTACTGATGTTAATGCGAGTGATTTGTGTTGTGATGTATAGTGATGTTTTGTGATATGAAGTGATGCTGATGTGTAGTAATATTGTGTGGTGAGGTTGATGTTAAGTGATATTGTGTAGTGATTATGTGCAATGACATTGTATAGTGATGCTGCGTAGTAATTCTTTGTTTAGCGTAGTTGTGGTGTATTGATGCTGAGTAGTAATGTAGGTGTAGTAATGCGTAGTTATTTTTGCAAAGGTTTTTCACAAATGCAATCATGGAATGATAGTTTTGGTACAAAATGAGGGCCATGGACATTACGGGGAAGGTATTTAGGATGATTTTCGGGTTCTAACAACACACTGAACACGAAAAGTAGTAGTAAATAGGGCAAGATCCAGAATCAGCGAAGCTGTGGTGCTCATGCCCCAAGGTACTGTCCTGGCACCTCTGCTGTTTCATCCTCATAGGAGACATTGATAAAAGCCCATCTGAAGAACTACTTTTGTATCATCATTTGCAGATGACACTAAATAAGCATGAAAATCACTTTGGTAGAGGACACCGAAAATTACAGGAGTCATAAGCAGGGTCTTCCAGTGGACAGTGGAGAACAACATGACGTTCAGGGGTGATAAGTTCCAGCTGCTTGAAAATATGGAAAGAATGACCCTACCTCGTCGACCCTACTGTCCTGAGTCATCTCTCACTGCATGTTTCTGTCTACATGACCTACTACAACTACACCACCTCGTGTCCTTACATTCCAAAGTCTCAAACATCATCAAAGTTCAAATCTACTCACTTATCCTTCCCAAATATATTTCTTTTCCTACTTCTGATCCTGGTACTCTATCTTTCATTGAATCTGTCACGAGGTGGAGTTCATCCCCTCCCTGGCACAGGTCCACCGTCTCCTATCCCCACCAAGCCTCTGCCTCTTGTCCTCTCCCAAGTTTCTTCCTTAAGTTACTAATATCCTCATAACTCTCTTCTTTGGTAACTCTCATTGTCTTCTTTAATCTTCACTAAACCTCCATCTTCTATCTCTGATATCGTACTACCTACAACGTCCTTTGTCATCTACCTGGAGGCCACCTGCAGGGAGCCCGAGATCAACGCCCCCGCGACCCGGTCCACGACCAGGCCTCCTGGTGGATGAGGGGCCTGGATCAACCAGGCTGTTACTGCTGGCCGCACAACCAATGTACGAACCACAGCCCGGCTGATCTAGCACCGACTTGCTATCTGTCCAGCTCCTCTTGAAGGCAGCTCAGCCTATTAGCCTAAAGCGATGGGGCCTATGGTGGAAGGTTATGAAATTGTCTTGGGCCCTGACACTTATGATATTTTCTTAGTGTACCAATGGCACTCTACTTTTCATTGGGGGTATTTGAACCGCCTGCCAACTCTTTTACTTTCGTAGGGAGTGATTTCTGTGTGCAGATTCGGGACCATTCCATCTAGGATTTTCGAAAGTGTAGATTATGATATATCTTTGTCTCGCCTGCGCTCCAGCGAGTGTCAAGTGCTTCCAAGCATTCTCAGTAGTTGTGAGGTGCCGCATTTTTGAATTTAATGATGAAGCAAAGGTTCTCTGTACACTCTCTAGATCTGCAATTTCACCTCCTATGAACTACATTAATGTATTGCAGTATTCTGTCAGAAAGAACAAGTGATTTGAAAAGTTCATTATTGGCTTGGCATCTCTTGTTTTGAATGTTCTCATTATCCATCCTATAATTTTCTATATAGTTGTGATCGTGGCACTGTTGTGATCCTTGAAAGAGAGATCCTCAGACATTATCACTCCCAGGTCCCTCACATTATTTCATCGTCTTCATTGTATGAACAGAGTTTCTAGTATACTCAGTTCCACTATATCTCTCCATTTTTCATAACGGAGAAGTTGGAATCTGTCTTATTGGACATCATATTGTGCACCGTTGCTCATTGGAAAACTTGGTTTACAACTTGCAGGGTTGACCGTGTCCTCAATAAATTACAGTCTCTGCAGATCCTGGTATCGTCTGCAAAGAATGACAAGGTGCTGTGGATTACATCTCTTTGTCTGACAGAGGGATGAGGAACAGGATGGAGGTTCTGTCTTGTGGAACAGTTTTTCACTATGGCAGCTTCAGATTTAACTCTGTTTACCACTATTCTTTTGTGTTCGATTGGTTAGAAAGTTGAAGATCCATCTCCCCACTTTGCCAGTCGCTTTAGCATGTATTTTGTGCGCTATTACGTAATGATCGCACTTGTCAAAGGCTTTGCAAAGTCTGTGTATATTACATCTGCATTCTGTTTTTATTCCTGTGCACCCAAGACCATATCATAGGATCCAGTAGGTGCGAGAGACAGGAGTGATCTGCCCTGAACCCATGTTGCCCTGGATTGTGCAGTTTTCTGAATCCAAGTGTGGTTTGCACCGTGTTTAGCACTCTTTCAAAGATTTTTATGATGTGGAACGTTAAAGCTATTGGTACTTAGTTAATATTTGTTCACTTTTATGGAGTGAGCTTATATCTGTTGTTTTTATTGAGTGTAATTTCACCAAATGCTCCAAGCTCCTTCTCCATAGTATAATTGGGGTACACGGAAAGGGTTTTTGCTGCTGAAGAACAGTGTTCCACTAGTCTGGCTCGAGGCTGAGTGCCTGGGCATATTGTCAATGGTTTTCTCAAAGTCTATCAGAGTTAGGGTAATGTCGGAAATCTGCATACAATGATGGAGTTTGAGGCTCATTTATAAAAATCATTTGATTGTCGATCTTTAGACTGATTAGTGGCTCAAACACAGAGTCGTATTTTGATTTCAGTATCTCACTCATTTCTTTGTTGTCATCTGTGTAAGTCCCATCTTGGCTCCGGAGCAAGGGCCCGATAATTGATGTGGTATTTGCCTTGTTTTTGGCATATGAAAAAAAAAAAAATATTTCGAATTTCTTTCAATTTCACTAATCGCTTTTAGCTTCTCCTGGGTTCTGTATGAGTGCTTTAACTTAAGCCCGACACTTTCCACTTCCTTCTGTGTATCAGGTAATCTAGCGTTCTTGAGGAGCTCAGTGATTCTTCGTCACTTCTGGAAGAGGGAGCATCTTTCTCTCTCCTGTTTACTACTTCTTCTTAGGGAATATGCCTTGAACATACTTCTCCTCTTCAGCTGACTGGAAGTTGATCCTTTAAAGGCAATAGTTTGGATCCATGTTATTTAAGATATCTTCCCAGTTGATGTTCTTAGAGTTGAAATTGTATTTGGTGAAGACAACTTCACAGCTACGTGCATTATGCTGATCAGGACCCTGTGCATGTAATGAACTTCGATTAGATTGTGATTGGAATTAGTTGCTTTTGATATTGTTATGTTTCTTAACACGTCCTCATTATTGTGAAGATAAAGTCAAGTGTGTTTTCTAGTCTTGTTGACTCCACTATCTGTTGACTTAGGGTGTGTTTATCGCAGAGATTTAGTGGTTCATGTATGTGTGACCTTCATCTGCGCTGCTCCAGGATTGTTTCTGCTATAACATTATTTGCTACATTCTTCCATTTTGTATGCCTTAAGTTGAAATCAACAAGCAATAAGATGTTTGGGGATGGAGCTGAAAGGCTTTTCAGACAGTAATCAATTTTCAGTAGCAGTTCCTTGAATTGTTGGGAAGTTGCAGCTGGTGGCTTATATACTACCACACGATGACTAGGTTTAGGTTCTCGATCTTTATTGTAAGAACTTCAACTACATCATTTGTGGTGTTCAGCATCCCAGATGAGCGACTCTTTTTGGCTTACAGACCAACCCCCCTTGCTGCCTGTTCTTTCTGTCGCATCAAAAAGGATGTACCCATTTATCCATATTTCGTTGTCTCTGTGAAGGCTGCAAACATCGCATTTGACTTCTAGAAGTCCACTGATAAAAAGGTATTTTGTTGTCGGTGGATGGCTTAAGCGTCTCTGTATATTAGCAAATATAAAAGATGTATTCTGTATTTGTTGAGGGATTTTGTTATTCGCATCATCAGTAGTTGTGGCTCTGAACGGCCATGGGGGATCCTCTGGCTCGTGCCTCCAGTTCAACAAGGCTCCAAGGTGGTGGCCTATTTTTGTTATTTCCTTCCATTTTCTTTCGTTTCCCGCCAAAAGTCAGTTGGCGGGGTTGTTGTAAATTACTATTGTTTGTCTTATGAGGTCTGTACCTCCTGGTCCCTTTTAGATGTATGCAGGGCAGCTGGTGTTGTAGCACTGTTTTTGGAGGACCAAGAGTGGTACATTTCTGGGTGAAAGAATTTACAGGAGGGAGAACGACACACTTTAGACAAGAGGTCATGACATTTTGGGATGCCTGTGTTTCATGTCCCATTTGTTTTTTCCTGATATTCCATGCTTACAGATGCCCGCCATAGAATTTACACACCCTCACTTTTGGTTGGGTAGAATGTTTGGTAGGTGTATGTTCAATTTGTGCAGTTTCTAGGGACTGCACTATAATCCTCAGTGTCCAAACCAGGGCCACCCCGTCCTGCTTCCGGGGAACTACTTTCTCCAGAAGAAGAAGACTCTTCCACTACATCTGTAATGTGGGCACAGTCTGTAGTCACCACTTAAGGATTAAGTGGTGACTGGTAGAGTCCCTAGCAAAATCTGGACTGGCACAAGGCTGGGGATGAGTCTGAGTCAGTTAGGGGCTGGGGGCTGGGCCTGGGCCAGCACCAGTGCAGTAGGCAGTAGCGCTAGACTGGGGGATGGGTCTCGGTTAGTACTATGTGGGGTTGGATTAACTGACACATTTTGTTTTCTGTGTTTTTTTTTTTTAGTGAGTGACTGTATAGTTTCTGAGTCATCTATTGTGGTATGGGTTGTTGTATGGGCATTCTGGATTTTTGTTCACTCCTCCTATCGTTTCCTCCAATATTTTATATATCTTTTGGTAGAGGTCTACAAGAGTTCAATATTTATTTTCTTGACTATTTTACTGTTATTACCTCTGAGTACCTTTTTGACACCTGCCCAAAGCTCTTATATCTTTATTGCACAACAAGAAGCACCTTTACTAGTTCGAGGTCATTTTTTGGCGCAGTGTTTATTCGTGCACAAGAGATATGATGCTTGGAGCACAGGTTGTACGTGATTCTGATATCCTTCCCGGATTTTTTTACATGTCGCATATGTATGCTGTACTGAAATCCTTCCAATCCTACTTCATTCTGTATGCCACATAAAAACTGATTTCCACTTTACCTTTCTCTGCACTGGTGACAGTAATATGATATATTTATAGAAACCGAGGCTTGCGGCATGTGGGTAGTGGGTGAATTTTGGGGTGATGGGGGTGACTATATTATTGTTGTGGGTAGCTAGTTGTGGGTGGGCGGGTCGTGGGGTGGTCGGAAAATGTCACGTGACATCCCGTTTTCTTCCAGTAATGGACGTGTTACATATTTCTCTGCATTTAATTTTGTTTGTTCACTATATAACTCTTTTCCAGATTCATTCTTCACTGATAACTCATATAAATTTTTATTTACCGATCTTACAGTTCCTCACATTGATCTACACTGGGTTTTTGTGGTAATGGGTATATGGTGTTATATGGTTGTATATGGTAGGCCTGTGTGGTTGCCTGATAGCACTGCCAGACGTATGGCTATAACACACCACCCAAGGGTACATGGCACTTCTCGAATGTGATGCCACATGCCACATCTGAAACATTTGCTCTGAATATAGTGAGGAGACAAACCAATGCTGGACACCAAGCCACCTCATAACACTCCTTCAACCTTACAGCCCCGGTGGCCTGGTGGCTAAAGCTCAAGCTTCACGCACGGAGGGCTCCGGGTTCACTCCAGGTGGGGCGGAAACATTTCGAAGTGTTTCCTTCTTACACACACACATACAACAGGCCTAGTGTCTAGACATGTGCCCAGGACAAAATGGTAACTAACTGTACCCTACACACCTTTCTAGATAGCTTTTCAATCCTTCTCGCTGCTTGCTAATTTTCCGCTACTTCCACATGTTGACTTCATTAACGCTGCTAGTCCGTAGACTATTACTTTATGCTACCAGTATATTTTTTCTCCAATTATGACTTTCAATGGAATATTCGAGGCCTTAGGCGTAATCATGATGAGCATCAGGTGTTGCTCTACCAGTTCTTGCCCTGCTTGTGTGTTGCGCTTGAAGAAACAAGATCGCTTGATTTTTGTGTCTTAGTAACAGTCAACTATAACTAGGCTGTTTCTAGGGGTGAACTTTAATAGCAACAAGGTTTTTAGAGTATTATGTAAGTCTTCCTTTACTATTATAAGACTATTCCTTCTTTCCTTCTTATCTTTCTTTTTGGGGACAAGAACCAAGAGTATACATACTATCTTTAACAATAGTGTATTTAAAATGGATGATCTATATATATATATATATAAACACTGATCTCTGGCCGATAAGACTCCTCGAACCTACGAACCTCATGACAAGGTACGCAGTGCTTTACCGACCGTACCACACTGGTCCAATACCTGGCATCCAGCTTTCGCTAGACGTTATTCCAAGGCAGCCAGCTTTCAGGCAGGAGGCTTACAGCTTTTCATCTCATCCCCTGCATGCATCGACACAACTAGAGATTTTTACAATGCTAGGAATTCGCAAGAGCAGTGAAATATCACGTACCGATCTCTGGCCGACGGAGACTCGAACCCACGAACCCTCATGACAGCAGTAATGCGCAGTGCTTTACCGACCGTAAAGCATGCAGGGATGATGAAAAGCTGTAAGCCTTCCTGCCTGAAAGGCCTTGGAATAACGTCTAGCGAAAGCTGGATGCCAAGGTATTGGACCAGTGTGGTACGGTCGGTAAAGACCGCGTACCTTGTCATGAGGTGTTCGTAGGTTCGAGTCTCCGTCGGCCAGAGATCAGTGTTCGTTTGTGAATATTTCGCCTGCTCTTGCGAATTCCTAGCATATATATATATATATATATATATATATATATATATATATATATATATATATATATATATATATATATATATATATATATATATATATATATATATATATATAATTCAGTTACCTTCTTAATGTCAAGGTTGTTATACTCGTTCTTACCTTCGTGTAATTGATATATAAATACCATTTACAATTATGTGAATATTAAGGATAAGACAGATCCCATTTCTGATGAAGCCCCCAAAATAATACAATGATAACCACACCAAGCCAACTTTGTGAGTTTGCAAATGTCCCGTGTAAGGGACCAATATGCCATAGGAATCTCTAGAATACTGACGAATAACCCAATTAAGATAGTTTCGAGGAACTGCACTCCGGCCTGAGGAGTGAGCGGACTCTCTGTCCAAGTGCTTCTGGTACCACAACATAAGGTCGGGTCACGTGACTTGTAAGTAAGCTCTTGAACCATAGGCCGGCAATTTAACTGGTGCTCTCCCTTGTTTGGTTATCATTTTAACATACAAACCCATAGACAGCCTAAGAAATATACAATTTAATAATAATATATACAATAGTGACCAACATAAATACTATACCATGGTACATGTGGTGTCAGTTAATAATATAATGCTGAAAATCTTCATTTTAGCTATTAATGAAAACGTTTGCGATATAATATTAGGTAGAAAAAACACCGTATTCAAATATTTCACAAATGAATTAGTTTTTTGATCTCATTCATTCAAATTCGACTTCGCTAGACAATGGATTCTTCGCAGAATTGGCAAAAAAAAAAAAAAAAAAAAAACTTATCAATCGTAATACAGAAGGATGAGAAAGAATCTTATGTAATGTTCCCCAGAGAGCAATTCAATGACGACTGTTATGTTGTAATATGTCACTGTTAATTTACTCAATAAACAGTTTGCTCTTTTTTAAAGTAACATTTAGGTAACCATCAAACATTAGCTGAAGCCAAACATTACTAGTATGTGTTTGGCACATTTCTTCTAGCAGGTTTTCACTTTATCTGTCATTTGCCTATTAAAATAATGTACATAATTATGTCACATTGTTCTTGACATTAAGTACATTCATACATTTGCTCACTGATTTCTTATAAAATTTTCAGTCACTTGAATAACTGAACTAGAAAATACTGACCACGAGTCAGTGGTGGCACGAGAGAGAGAGAACCAAGAGTCAGTGGTGGCACGCGAGAGAGAGAACAAAGAGTCAGTGGTGGCACGCGAGAGAGAGAACAAAGGAGTCAGTGGTGGCACGAGAGAGAGAGAACCAAGAGTCAGTGGTGGCACGCGAGAGAGAGAACCAAGAGTCAGTGGTGGCACGCGAGAGAGAGAGAACAAAGAGTCAGTGGTGGCACGAGAGAGAGAGAACCAAGAGTCAGTGGTGGCACGCGAGGGAGAGAAACACGAGTCAGTGGTGGCACGCGAGAGAGAGCACCAAGAGTCAGTGGTGGCATGAGAGAGAGAGAACCAAGAGTCAGTGGTGGCACGAGAGAGAGAACCAAGAGTCAGTGGTGGCACGCGAGAGAGAAACTAAGAGTCAGTGGTGGCACGAGAGAGAGAACCAAGAGTCAGTGGTGGCAGAACGCGAGGGAGAGAGAAACACGAGTCAGCAGGCACGCGAGAGAGAGCACCAAGAGTCAGTGGTGGCACGAGAGAGAGAACCAAGAGTCAGTGGTGGCACGAGAGAGAGAGAGAACCAAGAGTCAGTGGTGGCACGAGAGAGAGAGAGAACTAAGAGTCAGCGTGGTGGCGCGCGAGAGAGAGAACCACGAGTCAGTGGTGGCACGCGAGAGAGAGAACCACGAGTCAGTGGTGGCACGCGAGAGAGAGAACCACGAGTTGATCCATAGAGGAAACATGACAACACCTGCATATATGCTTGGAATATACTTTAGTACCTATTTTATGGATATAATTATTTTTGACTGGTGGTGAATAGGTGGCATGAAGTAATGACCCTCGTACAGTCAATAGGTTTCAAATCTAATTAACCAACGAAGCAAGCTGCTGACTCTGTTATGTAATCCTAAATGTATATGAAAGTGTTGTATGTATACTAGGAGAAAACTCAACAGAGCCTTGACCCACTGGGAGGCCTGGTCGAGAATTGGGCTGTGGGGGTAAGGGCCTTGAAACAACCTCCTCCAGGTAAAATCTAATAAGAACATCAGAATCAATTACACGGCTTAGCTTTCTTTGATCAGCTGAATAATTAACCCGCAAATGTTACTAGTCCGATAAAAACTTATTTTTTATTTCTTCACCTAATATTTCATAGGAGCCTCAAAGCGTTAATTTGACTATGACTGTGTACACGTTATGAAAATTCAGGGACGCGAATGGAATTTAGAGTTTGTCGCTAATGCGGCTATTGTAGCGTGCACCCCACTCCCATCCTGTGCACGCTTGCATAAGAGCACAAACATGCACAAAAGCTTAGGAATTACCCCAGAAGCGTTGGAGAGGAGTACTCGCTGAATATTTATTTTATTTTTCATGATACATTACTCATAATCAAATACTGTATAATTTTAAAGCACTGTTATCTTGTTTACTGAAACTCCTGACATTTCAAATAGGATATTATACAGTCTGTGTTTATAATTCTTTATAAGTTGATACTGAGTACATTTAATAAAGTGGAACATTTGATACAAGGGCACAAGGTCTTACTGAAGGCACTAGTGAGTCGTTATAAATAATGGAGGTAACTGAAGTTGTCGTATTACTCCCAGGCAAGGTAAGGTGCGAGGGTGACCATAAGTGAGATGGGCAGAAAGGAGGTGTGAGGGAAGATAATGAGTGAGGTGTGAGGGAAGATACTGAGGAGGTGTGAGGGAAGATAATGAGTGTGAGGGAAGATAATGAGTGAGGTGAGGGAAGATAATGAGTGAGGTGTGAGGGAAGATAATGAGTGAGGTGTGAGGGAAGATACTGGAGGAGGTGTAGGAAGATAATGAATGAGGTGTGAGGGAAGATAATGAGTGAGGTGTGAGGGAAGATAATGAGGAGGTGTGAGAAGATAATGAGTGAGGTGTGAGGGAAGATACTGAGTGAGGTGTGAGGAAGATAATGAGTGAGGTGGAGGGAAGATAAAGAGGAGGTGTAGGGAAGATAATGAGTGAGGTGTGAGGGAAGACAATGCGTGAGGTGTGAGGGAAGATAATGAGTGAGGTGTGAGGGAAGATAGTGCGTGAGGTGTGAGGGAAGATAATGAGCGAGGTGTGAGGGAAGATGAGAGAGGTGTGAGGGAAGATGAGTGAGGTGAGGGAAGATAATGAGTTAGGTGTGAGGAAGATATTGAGAGAGGTGTGAGGGAAGATAATGAGGAGGTGAGGGAAGATAATGAGTGAGGTGAGGAAGATAATGAGTGAGACTTTATGATAAGTGAGGGCGAGGGAAGACGGAGGTGTAAAAGTGAGGACAATTCTGTGCGAAATGTGAGGGTGAGTAGCATTAAGATATGACAGAGGGTGAAAGAGAAGAATAACTGTGTTGGTGAGGGAGAGTGAGGAATGAGGGTGAGAGTGAGAAGAGACAGAACACTATGAGTGAGGTCAGAGGATAAGTATGAGACAGTTGTGAGGGTTGGGGTGGGAAGTGAGAGTAAAAGTGAAGAGTGAGGAAGTGTGAGGGGATAGTGATTGAGGGTGAGGTGTGTGTGTGAGTAATGAGTTTCAGAGTGAGGTGTATGGGAGTGAGGTGTGTGGTGAGTGAGAAGTAAGGAGATTGAGGCGCGAGGGTGAGTGAGAAGTAAGGAGATTGAGGAGCGAGGGTGAGGAGACTGATGTGCGAGGATGAATGAGGGAGACTGAGGTGCAAGGGTGACTGGAAGTTTAACAGAGAATGATACGTGAGGGCGAGTGAGGTATCAGGGTAAAGTGTGAGGGTCAGTAAAAGTGGATGAGGAGATGTTGGCTAAGCGACATGGGAAGGCGTTTAAAGTGTGAGGGGTGACTAAAGTGACAGGGTAAGGTGTGAGGGGTGAATGAGGTGTAAGGGAGGTGTAAGAAAGGTGTAAGGTGAATGTAGGGTGTGAGCGTGAAGAAGGATTGAGGGTGAGTGGAAAGAATGAGGGTGAGTAACGCTTGAGGGTGAGTGAGTGAGGTGTGGATGAATGAGGTGTGTGGTTAGGGTGACGAGTGAGGCGGTGATGAAGACGAGCGGGTGTGAGAGTGAGTGAAGTGTAATGGTGAGTGACGTATGGTGATGAGTGAAGGTGAGTAAGATTTAATGTGAGTGAGATGAGGGGTGTGGAAATAATGAGACTGCTAACGTGTAAAAGTGAGGATGAGTGGTTGTGAGATTGTGTGAAGGGTGAGGGTGAGTAAAGTATGCATGTTTATGAGACAAAAAAAAGACACCAGCAATCCTACCATCATGTAAAACAATTACAGGCTTTCGTTTTACACTCATTTGGGCCAGGACGGTAGTACCTCCCTGGGTGGTTGCTGTCTACCAACCTACTACCTAGGCATCACAGTTTTATGGGCATTTAATAAATTAAAGTTTCAGATGATGAGTCTTGGGCAGCAAGATGGGGTTTTTAAAGATATTCACCCAATTCAGCATTTTGCAATCTACCTCTGCACCTGTTTTACGTCATCCTCCAAGTACATATACCCCCAATTTCTCTATTATTAAACCCTTTTCCCCAAATTTTTTCCACCCTTAGAAATTTTAAATTTCCCCCTCTCCATAGATTTCCCCGTACTCTCGGGTTACCCAGTATTTCAGGGGATGAGGAAAATCATACGGGATATTCATCTTGTTTATGAAGTTAAACACCAACTTCGTGACATTAATCAATTTTGGAAAGGATGAGTATCTATTTATATCAATGGCTAAGGAGGGACCGAGGACTGGAGCCGTGTTCACAGTAATTTCCACCAGAGCAATATGCGCCTTTTGAACAGGCCAATTAATTTTATTCACCAACCAACTGGGTCCCTTAAACCACGATAAAGTCTTCACAAATTTTACATAAGTCAACCCACGAGACAAGAGATCAGCTGGGTTCTCCACCCCGGGAATATGATTAAAGTTTAACTTATGTTGGCCCAAACTGTCATATTTCTCTTGCATCTGGTTAATTTGTGCGACTCTATTTTGCACGAATATAATCTTGCTGTTTCCGTTACGGATCCACTGCAAAAATACCTCATTATCAGACCAAATGGTGGTGTCACTAATATTTATCTCCGGCAATTTACTCCGTATATAATCAGCTAATTTGACACCCACATAAATGGCTGTTAATTCCAACTGAGGTAAGGTACGTAATTTAATTGGAGCCACTTTAGCTTTAGACATGACAAGAGAAATGTCTTTATCATATTGAAGATAAGCGACTGCTCCATACGCTAATTTAGAAGCATCGCAAAAAATGTGGAGTGTATTCTCCACTCCAGGGCGGGTTACACACCGCGGGAACTCCAACTTTGGTATTTTCTCGTAATCACCAATTAATTCTTTCCACCTGCCAACGAATTCCTCAGGTAGGATTTCATCCCAAGTACTCTTCTGCTTCCATGCCTCTTGTACCAGTAATTTCCCTCGGATTGTAAGAGGCGCCACTAAGCCTAGTGGATCGAAACATTTTGAAACTTCAGCAAGCAGGACTCTCTTCGTTAATTTCTTGGGCATACTATAATTGTTAGGCTTTAACGATAACAAGTCTCTCTCAGTATCCCAAGTCAGTCCCAATACATTGCTACACCCAGATACTCCATCTCCGGGATTATCTTTATTTATTCGGTCCTTTAACCTGGACGAATTACTGTTCCACTCCCTGAGAGGCATATTTGCACCTTGCATTATGCCATTAGCCCCTTCATATATCCTCATTAGCTCCTCTTCAGTTGACGTCACACCCAGGAAATTGTTCACATAGAATTGTTTACTCATTATTTCACTCAGTGGACCACCTGTATGTTTAAGATGCGCATTTATCGTCGCCTGAAGTAGGAACGGACTAGAAGTAGCGCCAAACCGAACACTTCTGAATCGGAAGGTTTTCAGCGGACTAAGTGGATTGCTAGGATCCTCTGGCCACAGGAATCTTGTGTAATCCCAATCCGTTTCTTGCAAACCCACTCTCAGGAAAGCTTTACTTATGTCTGCCATAAAGGCAGACATAAGTAACACATAACACATTTCCCAATTTCTCCATCAGCGACGGACCTGTCATCAAGCAATCATTCAAACTAGGTACATTTTTATTACCCCTGGCACTTCAATTAAACACGATCCTCAAAGGAGTGGTTTTCGAATCCTTCTTCACTCCGTGATGAGGTAAGTAGTGGCCATGAATCTTGGCTTGCTCATGGGGTACCTCCTCTATGAACTGATTATTTAACTGTTCATTAATTATTTCATTATAAGCAGTCAGCAATTCTGGTGTCTTACTCAATTCGTGGAGCTGGGCCTTTAATTGACCATACGCCATCCGGTAATTAGTAGGTAGTTCCGGATGGCTTAGCTTCCATGGGAGTCGCACCCAGTATTGTCCAGACTCGAATTTAACATCCTTCAGGTATTGTTCCTGAGTGAAGGAGTTATCTGGACTTTCCTCATGTACATTAATCCCGATACTGTCCAGTTCCCACAACTTGTGTACTGGCTCAACAGCATTCTCTATAGAAGAATATGTACTCTGGGGCGGCGTTTCGTGCGTAAGACAAACAGTGACTGCATTTATGGCTTCCTCCAGTCATTCATTACTGCGAGGAAGCCGGCCATAAATGACATGGCCTGCACCCGTGTTGAGAAGAGTGACTCCACACTTTTTTGTCATACCCTTCACAAAGGCTGCATAATAGTCGCTGCCTACTAATACTCCGATTGGTCCCACAGAGTCATTATTGACCACTGAGGGTGCTGGGTTCACCTTATTATGGGAGAGCCTCTGCATAGCGGCATTAAGACCCACGGTAGAGATCTTCTCTGGTAGTCTATCCACGACTACCGCATTAACTTGGGTCTTCTCTCTGCCCAGACCGGCGTTTATATAAACGGTGTCGTACGACTGGGCTCTTTTATCCGAGAGGTAGCCCGATAATTTCAAGGTTGTAGGATGTCCCCTTCGTACTTCCATCCCCGTAAGGCAACTGCGCTTTATGAAAGTACGTTGGGACCCCTGATCTAACAACATTATCACTCTCTTGGTTTTATGCCTCTTATCTTTAATTGTCATGTCCAACACAGGTAAGGCAACGTCAGCTAAACCATTACGAACGTTAGCTGCAAGTTGTACGTGCGCCACTGTGGTGTCTGGGTGATTATCCTTGCCATTACTAGGAGTACACCCGCTCTTGCACATCACTATGTGATGTTGGCCTTTATTGCATTGGTGACAATTATTCAGTCTGGCCTGGCAATCCCTTACATTATGATTACCCAGCCATCGCATGCACCGGTCAAGTTCGTCTAATCTCTTCACTTTCGCGTCCCACGAATTATAAGTAACGCAAAGTTTAGAGAGATGGGTTCCGTTACAGAAGAGACAATCTCTCTTCTCTTGGCTCGGCAGTCTGCCCCCCGGGTTACCCTTATTGGGGTGTTTATTCTTCCTGTCCTGTTGTGACGAACCATTACTACTGGTCCCTGTCACTTGATAGGTGCCAACATAACCCCTTTTATTGGATGGGTTGTAACTGTTACCATTGGGGTAATTTTTCCCCTTGGGGAACTTAACTGATGACTCACCGTCATTATGACTTGCATTCTTGAAGGTAGTGGGTTGGCTAGTTTGCAATTGAACAATTAATTCTTGCAAACCTGTCCTTATCTCCTCCACCTCAAAGTAACCCTTGTGGTACTTGTTAGATAACCACTCTATCGTCTTATAGTGCAATTTATGTTGTATCATGGGACTCAACAACCACTCAGTGTTCTCCAGACTATGTTTATTACCCAAGACCTTGAGAATGCTCTCTAGGTTGACCTGAAATTGTTGCAACCCTTTATAGTTGTGATCTGGCATTCTCAAATTAACCAGTGCAACTACTAGATCCATTTACGCTGATTTGAATTACCATAAGTACTCTCTAACAGACTAACAGCTTCTGTATAAGAGTCGTTTACATTGGGAAAGCTCTAATGAGAATGGAGGCATCTCCCTCAATTGTCCCTTTAAATAAATCAGCTTATTAACACCTGCTAGATCCTTCCGATCATGTAATATTGCCTTGAAAATGGACCAAAATTCCTCCCAGCTGTCTCCTGGCTGAAACGACAACAACTGTACTTCTGGGATTTTGGGGAGGGACATTTTATTTACCACGTGAGGCTGGCCCACCACGCCATCCATACTCTTTAACTTATCCAGTACCTTAACTTTGCAAGCACAAATGACGTCTTCCAAGTCACCATATTATAATAATATCTTTATTTACTACAAGTACATGTACATGGTATACAGGCCTAGCTGACATCAGTGACATACTACTATATAGAAAGTCCCTTGTTATGCTGAGCATTTCGGGCAGATTAGGTCAGTGACCTAGGATGCGACTCACACCAGTCGACTAACACCCAGGTACCCATTTTACTGATGGGGAACATAGACAACAGGTGTAAAGAAACACGCCCAATGTTTCTGCCCTGGCTGGGAAACGAACCCAGGCCCGCCGTGTGAAGCGAGAGCTTTAGCCATCAGACAGTGTTTCTCATTCCTCATCGCTCGAACAATCCTCCAGTAACTCAATTTCATAGACTTTGAACCACTGCTCATACGAAACGTACCTACGTTCTAGTAGTTCTAAATTCATTTTCAAGTCAATAGCACTCATCGACGGCTCGTCCACTAAGTCCAAACACGTACGGTGTGCCTTTGTCACATGCCCCTTGCGAGCTTGTAATGACGCTTTCTTGGCTTTAATATCCATGGGTTTGCCACCCCCAGTAACTCTGTCAGGTTCAGTCATGGTTGTAGAATTAATAACCACTGATGTCACAAATTAAATAAATCCTTTACAAAGGTCGTTCTCACACCTTACTCTTGCACAAATCGTAGCCACGCCTGTGCTAGCAATTAATTGGACTAATTACTGTCCACCACACGATTAATTAGCTCTGTGTACTCTATACTCACTTCCTACAATCAGTCACTTAATTATTAAATAATTAATTCAATAATGATTAATTCACTAATCACATCCGGTTCAGGATGGACCAACGGGCAATGTGGGGAATTGTGAGAGATTGTCTATCTGGGCCACCGCCACTTGCAACAAACAATCTCCCGGGGAGATGACCGACTAGTATAATTTTACCGCAGTCACTCCCGCGAGGTGTGTGAGAAACTTTACCCACTCCTGGTCGCACCCAAGGGGATCCTTCGATATTCTCACACTCACCCCACTGCACTCTGGACCAGTGTAAATAAATCTGAAGAGATTATAATAATAATTTATGGTATGACTAATTTTTAAGTGGACTGTATAGTTTAGATATAGGATATAGGACTGATTGAGGAGAAGGAGGAGAGAGTACAAGTAATTAATATTCACTCACCCCTTATCTGCGTCTTGGGTGTTCACTGGAGATCTTCATTATTCCCACCACAGACACACAATATCTCAACATACCTACTGGCCAGCTAGTATGAGGATAAAGTACATACTTACGGTGGGGAGGCCGCATTCTTGTTGATGTGCTTCGATAGATCTCGTGATCTTGCACGGTCAATATAGTTCGTCCGTCAAGATGTTGATATGGGTTGTCCCGCCGAGTCAAGGAAGATTAATTTCCTTGAGCTCTTTTACGCCCACGGGACTGGGCGTTACTTAACATGTGGTTGGTCGTTGTAGCGATTCATATCCTCTCGCTATTTCCCCTTATTACAGTTTATACGTATAACTTTACACACTATGTATATCATGGCTTAATGTCCCACTAGTTTGTACACATTCACCGTCTTGATATTGGTATTCAGAGTCGATGAGCGAAGATACAGTTTGTTAACTCTTTTTTCTTGGCTGCTTACGTCTGGGCAGTAGAATGGTAGCGTAGGTGCAGAGATACGGCCGATGACTAGACTCAGTTTATTAATGGTAAGGTGTAGGTATACACGGGGGCAGAGCGTGAGGGGACCCGGGAGCCAGCAAGGGTAGAACCTGTCTCGAGTAGGTAGGCCGCCAGAGTGAGAGCGAAACATGGCTGACCAGCCCGACCTTGATAGGCCTATAGATGGCAGCACCGTAGTGCCGCGCAGTTTGAAACAGCCTCTGAATAGGCTGTTTACAAGTTAATCATCCCCTCCATATCCAACATGGCAGTCTGGGTATGGCGTCCCTACGCCAGACGCACCTGGTACATTCACTTCCAATTATTTACAAATCTGCTTCACTAGATTCAACATCTCACCGTATTCATTAGTACATTTCAGTCTCTTCTATTACAAAAACCACCCAGAATCAGGGTTTACGACCGTATCTTGTCGTGTCGCTGTATTACTATAACCCGAATTAGGCCTAACTCTCGATACCCCATTAGACCGGGATCACACGTTATTTCACCAAATTGTCTCCCAAATATCAGAATTTCCGGAACGAATGTCCACGAATTACGCGTCACACACTTTGATATCACTCTATATTACGATGTGAAGTAATTAAGTCCGGTCTGGCTGTCGCAATCACCAAATTCCCGAAGCCATCGCCCGATATCTGGCATGTAGGCCTCTCCACCCGTGACTGTCTTCACCACTTGAATCCGCGTATCCCCTCCACTCACACCTCTGCCCACGCTTATCTGATGGGTCTATCTTCATACCCACATAAACGTTAAGCCACCAGCAGTACATTAAAGATATCTATTCATATTGGAAAGTTTATCAATTACAACTTTCGGAAAATACCAATATTTTCCACATAACCCTTAAACGGTCCAAACCAGCAAATAATAGAGCCTACAAGATTGGAGAATACACTGGACCTCATCTTCACTAACAATGATGATCTGATACGAAATGTCATCAGGGAGCCTTCTCCAATTTCAACTTCAATAACAAAAACATAAGGTGGGACCAAGTAAACCAAATCCTAAATGATATAAACTGGGAAGATAGCCTAAGCATCACAGTTCTAACCTATGTCTAGAACAAATTAACTCTGTGGCACTTGAGGTTTGCTCAAGGCAAATTCCCTTAAGGAAAAGGAGAAGATGTAAACTAGAAAGAGAGGGCGCTCCCTATACAGGCGAAGGCAAAGAATAACAGAGTGGCTACAAGAGGCCAATATATCTGAAATACGTAGAGAGGCACTGGTCAGAGAAATAACAAACATCAAATTAAAACTAAAGGAATCTTACAGGAATCAAGAAATGCGGGAAGAACTAAAAGCCATAAATGAAATTGAAAGAAACCCAAAGTATTTCTTTTCCTATGCCAAAACAAAGTTGAGAACAACATCCAGTATTGGGCCACTACTAAACGAGATGGGTCTTACACAGATGACAGCAAGGAAATGAGTGAGTTACTAAAGTTCCAGTATGACTCAGTTTTTAGTGAGCCGCTAACCAGACTAAAAGTTGAAGACCTAAATGAATTTTTTATGAGAGTGCCACAGAACCTGGTAGATGCAAGCCTATCTGACATTACCCTGACGCCACATGACTTTGAAAAGGCGATAAATGACATGCCCATGCACTCCGCTCCAGGCCCCGACTCATGGAACTCAGTGTTCATCAAGAACTGCAAGAGCCCCTATCACGTGCTTTTAACATCCTATGGAGAGGAGCATGGACACTAGGTGTCCCAGTTACTAAAAGAACAGACATGCCCCACTCCACAAATGCGGCAGTAAAGCAATGGCAAAGAACTACAGACCAATAGCGCTAACGTCCCATATCATAAAAATCTTTGAAAGGGTTCTAAGCAAGATCGCCAATCATCTAGATAACCATCAATTACACAACCCAGGGCAGCATGGGTTTAGAGCAGGTCGCTCCCGTCTGTCCCAACTACTGGACCACTATGACAAGGTCCTGGATGCTCTAGAGACAAACAGAATGCAGATGTTATATACACAGACTTTGCAAAAACCTTTGATAAGTGTGACCATGTGTGATAGCACACAAAATGCGTGATAAAGGAATAACAGGAAAAGTTGGTAGATGGATCTATAATTTCTTAATAAGTAGAACACAAAGAGTAGTAGTCAACAGAGTAAAGTCTCAGGCAGCTAATGTGAAAAACTCTGTTCCACAAGGCAGTACTCGCTCCCATCCTGTTCCTCATCCTCATATCGGACATAGACAGGGATATAACCACAGTGTCGTGTCTTCCTTTGCAGATGACACCAGAATCTGTATGACAGTGTCCACCGTTGAAGACACTGCAAGACTCAAGCAGACATAAACCAAATCTTTAAATGGGCTGCAGAAAACAATATGAAGTTCAATGATGAGAAATTTCAATTACTCAGATACGGAAACGTGAAAATTAAAATCTCATCGGAGTACAAAAATAATTCCAACCACACAATAGAGCGAAAAACTAATGTCAAAGTCCTGGGAGTGATCATGTCAGAGGATCTCACCTTCAAGAACCATAACACCGTAGCAACGCATCTGCTAGAAAAATGACAGGATGGATAATGAGAACCTTCAAAACCAGGGATGCAAAGCCCATGTTGACACTTTACAAATCGCTTGTTCTATCTAGGCTGGAATATTGCTGCACACTAACTGCACCTTTCAAGGCAGGTGAAATTGCTGACCTTGAAAATGTGCAGAGAACCTTCACGCAGGCACTGGACAGGCACCTAAAGTCGGTACCTGACCAGCCAGGCTGTGGTTCGTAATTGGACTGCTGCAGCCAGCAGTAACAGCCTGGTTGATCAGGCTCTGGTCCAACATGAGGCCTGGTCACAGACCGGGCGCGGGGCGTTGACCCATGGAATTCTCCAGGTAAACTCCAGGTAATACGTTAGTACTGCTACTGCCCCAAACATATATTTACGTTTTATTTTTCCTGCCTCCAAATTTGGACGATTGGCCTGAGATGCCTGGTCAGCATAGAATGGTCTTAACAGTGTGGCAAACACCAAGGATTCACTGATGTCATGTAATATTAACACTCCCTTTAAGTGGAAAGTGATGTCGGCAGGCTTGCCGGCCAGCTTGTGGCCACTTAGCTGAAGCTTGTCTGTCTGTATCTATCTGTCTCTTTGTCTCTATCTGTCTCTATCTCACAGGAACACATACGTGGATAACTCAAAAAACCAGACAAAGTGCTATACGTACTATGCTTGTGATTATGTGTAATACCAGTTGGTTCATGAGCTACTCTGAGACAAGCAGACAGAAAGAAGGGGACACACAGGCAGACAGAAAGACAGACCACAGACAGACGGGTTTTTTCGTAACAAATAAACAAATAAAGCAAGCGAAGCAGTGCCCCCCGGCCCCAAAAGTCACCACTGTCATTACTGGACTGATAAGAAAAAAAAACTACGCTCAACCTCACCCCAAAAGTCACCAGAGTCATTAGTGGAGATAAGATAAGGCAGTGAGACATCTTAAAAATGAAAAAGGGGGAACTTATTATTATTATTATTATTATTTATTATTATTATTATTATTATGCACTATCATTATTATTATTATTATTATTATGCATATCATTATTATTATTATTATTATTATTATTATGTTTAAAAAAAAAGTGAAAAATGTTATTTGTTCAATAACAAAAGAATTTTTTACTAGTTTTTTTCCCCAAAATATTACGCGATGAAAGCCTATAATAAAGATGATAACCCAATAGAAAAAATTTAAAAATTTTTTTGGGGCCCCTTTTTAAAAATGGGGGGGTACAGTTCAGTAAAAATAAAAATTGGCAAAGGCAAACCCCCCTTCAGAATGGACTCATTAAACAAGCGCCAAAACCCCCCCCAAAAAAGATCTGTTTTCGGGTAGTTTTACTGCTAAAAGCCTTATTATTTAATTCAATTTCAGTCCTAATATTAGTGTCAGAACAAAGATTAGCTATGAAATCACAAGAACTACTGTAAATTGTAATTCTTTTTTTTTCAACAAATCACCCCTTTCCCACCAAGGGGGGGGGGCCCAAAAAAAGTTTCTTTTTTTTCTTTAGTAATGTATACGGGGAAAAAGGGGTTACTACCCCCCCTTTCCCCCAAACATTTTAGTCGACTCTTACAACACGCAGGGTTTACGGGGGAAAAAAATTCTGTTCCTTTCCCCTGGAGATAAGAGGAAATAAGAACAAGAACTAGTAAGAAAATAGAAAAACCCAGAGGGGTGTGTTATATATTTTTGTACATGAATGTGTAGTGTGACCTGGGTGTAAGTAAAAATAACAAGACATACCTGAAATCTTGCATGTTTATGAGACAAAAAAAAAACAAAACAATCCTACCATCATGAAAAAAAAATTAACAGGCTTCCTTTTTTCACTCACTTGGGGGAGGTAAAACCACCCTGGGCGGTTGCTGTCTACCAACCTACTACCTACAATAAATTGTAATTATCAGAACACAAAATTTTTAAAAAAAATATAAAAAAAGAAAAAAGGTATATGGCAAAAAACCCCCAAAGGGGGGGACCCCCGGTTGGGGCCCGGGCCCGGTGACCATCCATTTTTAAAAAACCCCCCGCCTCATATCTCAGTAAGTACTGCCCCAAATTTTTTTTTTTTTCCCTTTTAAACCCCTTTTTACTGCCAACCCCCCAAATCCTGAGTGCTCTCCTGTTGCCCAAATTTTTAAAAAAAAAAAAAAATAAATTATTTTTCTTATGAAATGATAGAGAATCGTTTCCGATGGTAAAGAAAACCCAAAAATTTGAAATTTGATTGAAAATTTTAGGGAAAATTTCCCCTCTCGCGGTTAGTGATCTCAGAATATAAAACCCTCGGAAATTTTTCCCCTTTTTAGCCCTATTTTCGGTAAATTCCATTTTTCCCCTTTTCCCCAAAATCATAGATTTTTTTTTTAAAAATCCATTTGCCCCCATTGATTGAAAAAAAACCACCAATTTATCGATTTCAACTCCCCAAAAAAAGGGTCAGAAATTGGGTTTGGCCCCCAAATTTTATAAAAAAAAAAAAGTTGTAAATTTTCCCCAAAAAAGGGTCCAGAATAAAAAAAAGCAGACATTCCTGGCACTAAAATAAGATGTTATCTGTTCTTATCACGCCTTTAGGCCTCTTTTTATAATTTTTTGGGTTTTTATTTTGTTTTTTTTTTCACAAAAAAAATAGAAGATTTCACGTTATAGACTATTGCATTATTGAAAAAAAGGTATAAATAATATCAGTGCACTTGTGAAAGAATATTAGACTCGCCAATTGATGTGTTTTGGGGCGCGTGGGGGGGGTTTGTTTACTTTTTAACATTTGAAAAAAATTTTTTTATCATAAAACTAATCACAATCATCTTTAATTCTGTAAAAAAAGTTTCCATCAAATGAGACCAAAAAAAAAATACAACCATAAATACTATACGAAAATACACCTCCCCAAAAAAGGCGTTTTAATCCAAAAAATGGTTTGGGGGTTTTTTTTTTTTATTTTTTACTGCGTGCTGCAAGATTTTTTTTCTGCGCACACTGACCACACAGACCCCCCCCTCTCATATTTTGGGGCCCCCCCAACCCCCCTTTCCCGAGTGCTCTCCTTTGTCACAAAAAAATTTAAAAAAAAAAAAAAAAAATTTTTTTTTTTTATCAAAATGTTAAGATTATTTTTTTGATTGTTTTTATCCTAAATTTTTTTTTTTTCAATCAATCCCACCGAGATATGGGGCGAAATTTTGGGGGCAGCGGCGTAGCCTCATTCCCCCCAAAAAACTCCCCCCCAAAAAGGTTTTTTTTTTCCCAAAAAATTTTTTTAAAAAAAAATTATGTGGCCTGTGAGACCAAAAAAAAAAATGCTGTGTACATATATACCTCGTTTTTTTGCAACATAATAACTGCACAAACATTATTATCATTACAAAGGGGAAACCCCCCCAAAAAGGGGGAAAATTTATTCCGAAGCCTGCTAAAATGCCATTACCCAACGAATTTTTCCCCAAAAAATAATGTCCGTAGGTTGGGGCTATTTCCCCCCCCTCAAAAAAAAACACTTCCACAAAAAAAATTACAATATTATACTTACATAACTTTTTCGATTTCCGGGGGTGCTTTTGTTAGGGGGGGGGTCCACTGTATATTTTTTTCAAAACTTGTTTAAAAAGCCAACAATGAAAACTTTTTTTTTTACTATTGTTCATAATATATATACACATATATAATGACGGGGCACTTTCCATCAACTTCCCTTAGCACTTGGGGGCTGTGTGTGTGTGGAATCTAAATTTGCTGTTTTGGGGAAAGGGAGCTGTAAAAAATGACATATTATCCCAAACCCCCACCCTCACTGCTGTCAACCTGTCAACAAAAAAGGGGGGCCCATGTTTTCCCCCCCCAAAAACCCCCTTCCTAGCTTCCTTTCTTCCTTCTTTCCCTTTCCCTTTCGATTCCCTTCCTCTCATCTCTTCCTTCCTTCCTCTCATTTTTCCTTCCTTCTTCTCTTTTTCCCTTTTTCCCCTCATCTCTCCCTTCCTCTCATCTCTTCCTTCCTCTCATCTCTTCCTTCCTCTCATCTCTTCCTTCCTTCATCTCATTTTCTCCTTCCTTTCTTTTTTTCCCTTTCCCTTTCCCTTTTTCCCCCTTCCTTCCTCTCATCTTTTCCCTTTCCCCTTTCCCCTTTTTTTTTTCCCTTTCCCTTTCCCCCCATCCCCCTTTCCCTTTCCCCTCATTTTTCCTTCCTTCCTCTTATCTCTTCCTTCCTTCCCCTCTTTTTCCCCTTCCCCCTTCCCTCTCATCTCTTCCTTCCTTCCTCTCATCCCTTCCTTCTTTCCCCCCTCATCTTTTCCCTTTTCCCTTTTTCTCACCCTTCCTTCCTTCCTTCATCTCTTTCCTTCCTCTCATCTCTTCCTTCCCCCCCATCCTTCCTTCCTCTCATCTCTTCCTTCCTCTCACCCTTTCCCTTTCCCCCATTTTTCCCCCCTTCCCTTTCCCTTTCCCCTCATCTCTTCCTTCCTCTCATCTTTTCCCTTTCCCCTTCTTATCTCTTCTTTCCCCTTCCCCCTTTTTATTTTTCCCTTTCCCTTTCCCCCCTTCCCTCATCTCTTCCTTCCTTTCTTACTTCTTTTGTTCCTTCCTCTCATCTCCCCCTTCCCCTTTTTTTCCTTTCCCTTTTCCCCCTTTGTTCCTTCTTTTTTCCCCCTTTCCCTTTCCCTCTTTTCTCTTCCTTCCTTCTTCTCATCTTTTCCTTCCTTCCTCTCATTCTTCCTTCCTCTCATCTCTTCCTTCCTTCCTCTCTTTTTTTCCTTCCCTCTCACCCCCTTCCCTTTCCCCCTTTCCCCTCATCTTTTTTCCCTTTCCCTTCCCCCTCATCTCTTCCTTCCTTTCTCTCATCTCTTCCTTCCTCTCATCTCTTCCTTCCTCTCATCTCTTTCCTTCCCCCATCTCTTCCTTCCTCTCTTTTTTTCCCCTTTCCCCTCTCATCTCTTCCTTCCTCTCATTTTTTTCCTTCCTGACTTTCTTACTTATTTCCCCTTCCTTTCTTATTTTTTTCCCCTTTCCCTTTCCTTTTTCTTACTTATTTCCTCCCTTCCTTTTTTTATTTTTTTCCCCCCCTTTTTCCCTTTTTTTACTTATTTCCTTCCTTCCTTCCTCTCATCTCTTCCTTCCTGCCTTCCTTTCTTCCTTCTTTTTTTCCCTTTTTTCTTCTTCCTTTTTTTTTTCCCCTTCTCATCTCTCCTTTTTTTTTTTTCCTTTCCCTTTCCCTTTCCCTTTTTTCATCTCTTTTTCCCTTTTTTTCCCCCTCTCATTTTTTCCCCTTTCCCTTTCCCTTTTATTTTCCCCTTCCCCTTCCCCGGTATCTTGGGCATTGTTTTCCCGGGTCACAAACTCCTCAAAACCCCCCAAAATTCATCTTCAGAGACACTTCTTCTGTGTTAGGCTATCACGGGGGAAAAAGAAAGTCCCAGATTCCCCGGGGGCAGATTTTTCCCCTTTCTCTGGGGATGCTGAACAGGGGGTTTCTGAAAGGGGGGTTCCTACAATGAAAAACTGGCTCCCCGTTTTTTTTAAACTCGCACACGGGGCCAAAAGACCCATTCTCTCACATGGGGGCCCACCAGCTTTCTCCCACTTGATTTAAAAGGGCCCCTAAATTTAGGGGTTTTTAAAACATCCAAAACAGTGGCTCGTAAGACGGTGTATAGGGGGGAAAAAAGTAAAAAGGGGGAAACACTTAAAAAAAAAGCCTTTATTTCTGTAATTTTTTTTTTTTTTTTAAAATATTCAGGGCACTGGGGGGCCGCGAACGTATATACAGGTCTCCTCAACATTCCGTTTTTCCCCCTTTTGGGGCCCCCAAACCCCCCGCCAAATTCCCAGCCGCCAAAATTTTCCCCCCCCCCCAAATCATATTTAAGTTTCCCGCCACCCGAGCATCCATACTACCCCCCCCCCCGGGAGCCAGCCCGCCCCCCACTCCTCACTGAGTGTTTTGTTTGTTCATTATTTGTTATTAAACTACAGTATAACATGTATTTTTTTCAGTGGACCCTTAAAAAAAGGGGGCCCCTTTAATATAGGTGAATTTGAAAATAGGGGGCCCCCTTTTTTTTAACAAAATTTGGCTTGATATTAACCCCCTCAAAATAGGCGGTCGTCTGAAATGCTTGCGTGGCCTCCCAGCCACCTGGGCACATAAACACCACATTGAGCATCAGTGTGCCATTGTTTACCAGCGGGGACCGCCACCCACGCATTCATACCATACATTTTGTCATTATTCCATTTTTTTTAATTTCTTGCAACTCAAATAACCCCCTGGGCCCAAAGAAAGCTCCTACTGCCACCCCCGGGGGTGCAGGGATGCAGGGGTTGGGGAAGGGGCGGGGGAGGTAGCAGGGATGCAGGGAGTGTAGCAGGAATGCAGGGACTGGGGAATGCAGGGACTGTAGCAGGGATGCGGGGTGTAGCAGGGATGCAGGGAGTTTTGGGGATGCAGGGAGTGTGGGGGGGGATGGGGTGTAGCAGGGATGCGGGGAGTGTGGGGGGGGATGGGGAGTGAGCGGGGAGTGAAGCAGGAAGACAAGGACTTGGTACCAAAGTGTTGGGGGAAAGGGGGGATTACCCGTCCAAAAAAAAAACAACACCACCTTCCTCTCCCCCCTTTCCCCCTTCTTCCACACATCAACAACCTTCAATAAAGATAAGCCCCCAACTTATTACTTTTTTATACTATATATTTCATTTTTTTTGTGTAAAAAAATTTTAAAAATTTCCCCATGAAAAAAAAATTTTTTTTAAAATTTTTTTTTGGGGCGGGGAAACGGATTAATTTGTTTTCATTATTTCTTATGGGGAAAAGGGTTTTAAAAAAATCGTCCATTTTGAAAATAGGCAGACTCGGGGGAAAAAGGTTTGGGGGGCCGATTTTCAAGGGCCCACTTTTATATAGTACAATATTTTACTTTTTTTTGGGGAGTGTTTTATGATTGTTCATGGTTCAATGGGTTTAAAGGGAAAGGGTTTTTCCCCACAATTTTTTTGTAGGTGGAATGAATGTACTAAAAAAAGGTTATCTATCTATTACATTTATTCCAAATTGATATCAGAAACACAATAAATCCCCAAAACTGTAATAAAGACGCTGAAATAAAAAATTTTTCCATATTAGGGGGGAGGGTAAGAGAGCAGGCAGGCCGCCACAAAAAAGAGATGTTTACATCAGGGTAAACCCCCCTAAATCACTCTTGTCATAAAAAAAAAATTAAAAATAGCATTTTTTTTTTTTAGAATAATAAAAATTTTAAAAATTAATTGATCGGGGGCACTTTAAATTCATCAGATTTGGTAGCTGACATTTAGAGCACTCCAAAAAGCAATTATTATTATTTTTTTTATTATTATTATTTCCAAAAATTTTAGGAAATAATAATAATAATAATAATAAATAATAATAATTAATAATAACTCTACACATATGGTTATGTATGATAATCTATGTAAATGTATTTGTGTGGACCTGAAAAAACGTCACTTAATTGTTGGGGAGTGTTAAATGTCAGCTACCAAATACTGATGACATTTAAAGTGCCTAGATCAATTATTATAAATTATTATTATTATTCTAAAAATAATAAATGTTTGGGGAAAGGGTAAGGTACCTGGGGGGGGGCAAAAACATGTATTGTTCCTTTGTATAAAGGCAAAGGGGGGAAAAAAAAAGTGCAAAAAAATAGGGGTTTTAAAAATGTTTGGGGGGTACCTGGTAAAGTGTATGGTAGAGTTATTATTGAAAAAATTAAAAGTAAAACAGAAAGCAGGATAGCAAAAAGAACAAGGTGGCTTTAGGAAAGGTAGGGGGGGTGTGGGGGAATTGTTTACAGTGAAACATATAGGGGAAAATTTGGGGGAAAGGGGAAAAAAAGGGTTTTTTGGCCTTTGGGGTTTGGAAAAGGCGAGATAGGGTGGAAAAAGGGGGGAATGTAATTTTCAGGTGTGAATGAATGAATAAAAACAGGCAAGATCCCAATGGGTTAGGGGGAGAAAAAAGGTACAGACGAAGAATAGCGCTGGAGAGGAGTCTTCTTAGTCGTAGAAATAGAGCCAGGGGGGGAACCCAGCAGCCAAAAAAGGGGATCGTGGGGCAGACTTGAAAACAGGAATAGCAGGCTTTCCTGTTGGTGAGACTTTTTGTGATTTGTGATAGTGGAGTGTGCCTGCATTCTTGATGTAGTTGAATGTTAGGTGGGGATCAATTTTATATTTCGTTTGTAGTTAAACGAGAGTCTTTACTATCTGTTCTAAAATTTCGATGAGTTCAGAAACAGATGCGTGGGGGGAACCTTTTGGTTTTGAATTTTGCCCCGGGGGTTATAAAACGAACTCAAGGGGGTGGTTTACATCAATGGAAAAATTCCTTTTGGGGCATAGTAGACGATGTTTTCCATTTGAGGGTGCGGCTGGTTTTTCTTGTACTAAATCGTGGGGTAAGCAAATTTTTTGGAAACGGGGGATGTTTTTCGTTTAGCAGGAGTGGATAGTGTGGATGTGGAGGTATCTGAATGGGGGCCCTGTTGAGTTTGCAGTAGGCTGGGAGGTCCCTGATTTGTTGGTTCTGGGGGCTTTTGGGGGTATCAGAGGGGATTTCATTGGTTTTTTAATGGAGTGCCGTGACTGGAAATAAGTGGTGTTGGTTGTGATGGTGGTGGAGCAGCGTCGTGAGATTGATTTGCAGGTGGAGAAACGATGACGGGGTTTTTGGTTATTGTTGGGTATCAGTGAAGATGGTGGAGATGTTGGGAATTTGAACTCTGGCATGTTATTTAACTTGAGGGTTCATTTATGGATGAGTTAAAGGTTCCAGGAACAGCAGCATTGTGCATATGAGTAATCATACAGTAGTATATGGTGGTTGGGCCCCAATCCCCCTGCGATGGTGGGAGTGGGGGGGTTTATTAAACTTGGGGGAAATTTTTTTTGTGGTAGCTTTTTTCCCTAATAGCAGCATAGGTGGGTGATTTTTTTGATGACTTTTTCTGTGCTACCCCTTTGGGGGGTTTTTCATAATGTCTTTTTTATTTGGACATTTACGGCTAAAAATGTGATGATCGGTGCTTTTACAGTTGAGACAAGTTGGTGTTGGGGGGTTCCCCCGGCGGGGCAGGCCGAAAAACATGTCCTTCATTACCACATGTTGTGAAAACTTTTCCCCCCCTTCACTGGACAGTCTCTGGTGTTTTGTGCATAAGGTAACAATTCCCCAAAAATTTAGGAATGTAATGGACTTTAGCTTCGATGTGTGTGGGGCTGATGAAGTAATAAAATACTGCAATACCATCAGCCAATGCAGTGGCACCCAATATTTACATCGGTGAACGTGATTTTGAGCATGGATGGAGCGGTTTTTAAATGCCCCCACTTTGGCCCATGAGTTTTTATTTTTAATGGGCGTCTTGAGTTCGTCTATAGGTTGAACTGTAAA
>WNWK01008236.1:55000-86326 GCA_009830355.1 Cherax destructor | reverse complement strand
ACCCATTTTCTACTTGTATCATCACGTCCCCCTCTTCTACGTTTTCAAGTGAATGAATTTGGGCTTCAATCTTTCTTCGAAAGGGATTTCAATGTATTTTAATTTTATTCTCCTGAATGTTTTCAACAATTTATGTCCTTTTTGAATTGGAGACCAAAACGAGCTGCGAAATTTCAGGTGGGCCTTATAAGATGTATGTGTAATATAACCGGGGACTTCTGTTGCTTCACTTTTGATATAAATCCCAGTAATCATTTCTATTTTTCTTACGCCAGGCATTGTGACTTGGTTTGGGTTGTTTACCAAAACCCCCCCAAACCTTTTCCTTTGTACGTCTGATTAAAATTTTAAGCTGGTAGGTGCTGGTTTTATAACTTTCCCCGAGTTTTGAACTTTATTTTCTACATTGAACCATCTGCCATTTTTTGACCAGGTTTATTTTTTCAAATCCTTGAATTTCCCGTGACATCTACGTCTGAATCGATTATCCTCCCTACTTGTTCACAATTTTGTCAAACTAGAAATTTCCCCTTCAAGGTTTTATATATATTATAAACAACAAGGGGCCCCAAAAAGCCCCCTTGGAAGCCATTTTCAGACCCCCACCGATTTAACCCCATTTATGCACACCCTGCTTCCAGGGGCCAACCAACCCCTGAAAAAACTTTTCCCCCAAGCCGGAGCAACCCCTTTTTTTAACATCTTTGATGTGGTACTCTATCAAAAACCACTAAAACCAAATAAAAATATCGAATTCTTTTTGATCAACTGCCTCAAAAGCCACTGGTTAATAAATTAGTTAGGGGAAGGCCCCCCGGGGAATATGGGATATTAATCAAATTATGCCATGGTGGCTTTTTTTATCGGGTATAATCGATCTAATAATTTGCCTACAATTGATGTTAGACTTGTTAAATTGAACATAGCAACACGGGGGTCTTTATTGGGGAAAGTTTGCCCACAGTTTCATCAGTCCCTACAAAAGAAAAGGGGGGAAAGGGGGAGTTTGAGGTTTCATCCCGGCCTGGAGTCGATGTGTTCAGTCCATCAATCTTTTAAAGGTAGCACAAGGCCGTAGAGGTGGTTATATGCTGTAATCAGGTGGGGTGCAGCAGGAGGGGGCGGTCATGTGGTATCAACCATAGTCGAAAAAGTCCTTGTCCAAAGGTTTGGACAAATGTTGAAGAATCCTTTGTATCAAGATCCCAAGAAGTTGCAGTGTCAGACAGGATGTAGATGAATGGTTCAGAGAACCGACAAGTTGTTAAATTAGACACATATGCAACACTTGGGTATCTTTATTGAGAAACGTTTCGCCACACAGTGGCTTCATCAGTCAATACAAAGTAGAAGGTGTAAGGAGGAGGAGTTTGAGGTTATCAGTCCCTCGGCCTGGAGTCGATGTGTTCAGTCCATCAATCTTGTTAGAAGTGAGCACAAGGCCGTAGAGGTGGCTTATATGCTGTAATCAGGTGAGATGCAGCAGGAGGAGGCAGGTCATAGTGGTATCAACCACTAGTCGAGTAAGTCCTGTCCAAAGGTTTGGACAAATGTTGAAGAATCCTTTGTATCAAGATCCCAGGAAGTTGCAGTGTCAGACAGGATGTAGATGAATGGTTCAGAGAACCGACAAGTTGTTAAATTAGACACATATGCAACACTTGGGTATCTTTATTGAGGAAACGTTTCGCCACACAGTGGCTTCATCAGTGTTGCATATGTGTCTAATTTAACAACTTGTCGGTTCTCTGAACCATTCATCTACATCCTGTCTGACACTGCAACTTCTTGGGATCTTGATACAAAGGATTCTTCAACATTTGTCCAAACCTTTGGACAAGGACTTACTTCGACTAGTGGTTGATACCACTATGACCTGCCTCCTCCTGCTGCATCTCACCTGATTACAGCATATAAGCCACCTCTACGGCCTTGTGCTACACTTCTAACAAGATTGATGGACTGAACACATCGACTCCAGGCCGAGGGACTGATAACCTCAAACTCCTCCTCTCCTTACACCTTTCTACTTTGTATTGGACTGATGAAGCCACTGTGTGGCGAAACGTTTCCTCAATAAAGATACCCAAGTGTTGCATATGTGTCTAATTTAACAACTTGTCGGTTCTCTGAACCATTCATCTACATGATGTTAGACTTATTGGGCGGTAATTTGATGGTAACGACTTGTCCCCTGCTTTAAAAATAGGAATTACATTAGCCATCTTCCACGTATCAGACACTACACCTGTTTGAAGAGATAGGTTAAAAATGTTAGTTAAGGGTTCACAGAGTTCCATTTTGCATTCCTTAAGAACCCTTGAAAAAAGCTCATCAGGACCTGGCGATTTATTTTGCTTCAAACGGTCTATCTGTTTGATAACCATTTCGCTAGTGACTAAGATACTAGATAATTTATCTTCTCCAGGCCCACTAAAATACCTAATTCTTGGGATATTATTAGTGTCTTCCTGAGTGAAAACCGAGAGAAAATAATTATTAAAAATAGAGCACATTTCATTCTCTTTGTCAGTAAGATACCCATAATTATTTTTAAGAGGACCTATCTTGTCTCTAACTTTTGTTCTATACACCTGGAAAAAACTTTTTGGGTTAGTTTTCGAATCCCTAGCAACTTTAATTTCGTAGTCCCGTTTAGCTTTTCTTATCCCCTTTTTAACGTCCCTCTTAATGCCAATATACTGATTGTAATAATATTGGTAGAATTACCGACAATATGTTAAGTAAAACGACACAAATGCAACTAATGTGACATTAGTTGCATATTGATTGTTCTACCTTATTGTATTACTTCTACTACTACTACTACTACTAATACTACTTATATCACTACTACTTCTAACACCACTAGTTTTTTCACTTCACCTTGACAGTATATATATACAAACTGTGTCCATATATCGCTTGTAACGGATTGAGAAAGCTCCTGGAGAGCGAAACGTTGCCACAATAAAATGTCACATTAGTTGCATTTTTGTCCTTTTACTTAAAATATACTGATTCATAAGATGACCCTCACCTCTTTTGATACGCCTATAAATTCCTTTCTTCTGCCCTTAAAGATATTTGAGCCTATTATTCATCCATTTTGGGTCATTTCTATTCGATATAATTTCTTTATATGGGATAAATGTTCTTTGGGCAGCATGTATAGTGTTCAAAAAACTGTCATATTGATAGCTCTCTTTATTACCCCAGTCCACAGATGATAAGTGTTCTCTAAGTCCATTGTAATCTGCTAAGCGAAAATCTGGGACCGTTACTGAGTTATTCCTACTATGAAACTTCCATTCAATGCCAAAGGTAATTGATTTGTGGTCGCTTGCGCCGAGTTCCTCTGTAATTTCTAAATTATTAACAAGGGTTTCCTTGTTTGCCAGAACTAAGTCAAGCAGGTTATTTCCCCTTGTAGGTTCTGTCACAAACTGCTTCAAAAAAAATCTTGAACTACTTCTAAGAAGTCGTTAGATTCTAAATTCCCAGTCAAAAAAATCCAATCAATTTGACTAAAGTTGAAGTCACCCAGAATAACTACGTTATCGTGCATTGTGGCCTTAACAATTTCCTCCCATAGTAGTCTCCCTTGGTCCCTATCTAAGTTTGGGGGACGGTATATCACACCTAAAATCAATTTTTCATGCCCCTCTGAAAATTCTATCCAGACAGACTCTGTATGTGTTATTTCAGACTTTATTCCCTGTTTTATGCAACAGTTCAAGCGATCTCGGACATACAGTGCCACTCCACCCCCCTTCCCGAAACTTCTGTCTACTTGGAACAATTTAAAACCCTGTATATGACATTCAGCAGGCATGTCCCTAGTTTTCGTATTGAACCACGTCTCAGTTATGGCAAATACATCAATGTTACCTGCACTTGCAACTAATCTCAAATCGTCCATCTTATTCCTAGCACTACGACTATTTGTATAATACACTTTTAAAGACCCTCCTTTCTCTTTACCCTTCCTGCTCCATTCTGTTTTTCCACTATACCTATTACTGTCCTTGTTATTGTTAAGAGTTTTATATCAAAGCCTAGATCTATATTTCGACATTCAGTATTTTCCATTTCTAAACCCATACCTCTAACTAATCCTAGTTTAAAGTCCTAACAACACCCTCAACTGAGCTAGCAAGAAAATCCACACCTGCCCTGGATAAGTGAACCCCATCCCTGGCATACATGTCATTTCGGCCATAGAAGTGGTCCCAGTTGCAAATGAATGGTACTGCATTATCCTTACAGTGTTTGTCCAGCCAGCAATTGACACCAATTGCCCTGGACAGCCATTCATCTCCAACTCCTCTCCTTGGCAAAATACCACATATGACAGGGTTCCCACCCTTCTTCCTAATTATGTCTATTGCTGACCTATACCTGCTAGTCAGGTCCTCACTCCTACGTCTGCCAACATCGTTGCCTCCAGCACTGAGACAGATAATAGGATTGCTCCCATTACCTCTCATGATGTCGTCCAGACGGCTAACAATATCCTCCATCCCAGCCCCAGGAAAGCAAACCCTCTGTCTCCTACTTCTATCTTTCAAGCAGAAGGCCCTATCCATATACCTAATTTGACTATCCCCAACAAGAACAATGTTCTTACCTTCCTTGGTGTCGTTCCTGTAGTCGACTCACATTCATCGGGTAACACGGAGAATCGGTTCGATGTTTCCACAACAGGTTTCTGGTTCTTCGTTGATTCTACCTCTCCATCCATCCTCTTTATCTTTAACTTTGTTCCATGCATTCCAGCCACTGTCCAGGTTCCTTTCTTGGCTTGAGGATTCTCAACATGAGGATTACTACGAATTCTCTTGTTTTCCTCAGTCAGTCGCTGTATCTCAAGCTTAGCTACCCTCAGTTCTTCCTTCAGCTGCTGGTAGAGTAGCTCAAGAGAGGACATCTTGTTATGGACACTCCCGAGCTTCAGAACCTTGCATTTATCTACATTGAACTGCATCTCCCACTTTTCTGACCAGGAATTGAGTTTGTCTAAATCCTCCTGAAGTTCCCTGACATCTACGTTAGAATCAATTATCCTACCTATCTTCGTGTCGTCGGCGAATTTGCTCATATCACTAGCAATTCCCTCATCAAGGTCATTGATATATATTATAAACAACAACGGGCCTAAGACTGATCCCTGTGGAACACCACTTGTTACAAATCCCAACTCGGATTTAACCCCATTTATGCACACTCTCTGCTTCCTATTGATAAATTAGACACACATGCAACACTTGGGTATCTTTATTGTGGAAACGTTTCGCCACACAGTGGCTTCATCAGTCCAATACCAAGTAGAAAGTTGTAAGGAGAGGAGGAGTTTGAGGTAATCAGTCCGTCGGCCTGGAATCGATTTGTAATAAGTACAGCATAGGGCAATGGAGGTTGCTTATATATAAACTTGTCGGTTTTCTGTTGCTGCCTGAAGTCTCCAAGTCATACAGCCGCTCACAGCCAGTGTGTCTCTCCTCTCAGGGCATACAGCGCCCCATCAAGCTACAGTTCACTTCCTCAGTGTCCTGCGCCTCCAGGATTGGTGCGTCGGTGGCTGCCTACCCAAGGGCAGGTAGCCTCCCTCTGCACTCCTGTTGCTGCCTGAAGTCTCCAAGCCATACAGCCAGTGGTGCCTCTCCTCGCCGCTCGTAGCCAGTGTTGGCTCTCCTCTCAGGGCATACAGTGCCCCATCAAGCTACAGTTCACCTCCTCAGTGTCCTGCGCCTCCAGTGTCAGACTCTACAAGCTAAGTTTAATTAAAGTAATAGCCAGGCAAGTACGCGTGTCTTTTACTTCACACGTACTTGCATCACAGATTTGGCCATTTGTCACCGCCACTGTTTATTCATCTTTACGCAACTAGATGATGCCTTCGATGCCTTCCACCTCCCTCCCCCTTCCCACTCCCTCTCTACCGCCCTCTCTTGCCTCTAAGGCCTATCCTACCTCTGCCTCTTCCAAACCCAATTCTTTCTCGCTGAACCTCAAAATACTCTAATTCTGATGCCACTAACCATCCTGAAAATTTATTATTCCAGATCACGGGTGAACCTCAACTTAAAATCTTTAAGACACACTCAGGCTTCAAACTCCTTCTTGACAGACAATCCTACGAAACGTACACCTCAACCTCGACCAGACAACAGCTGCTAGACGCCGGCTTCACTATTATTTGGACTCCTGAGCACCGTGCCAAAAGTACGGTCATTGCTAAACATGTAGACTATTCTCTCCTGACTGCCTATGACACAAACAAAGAAGACTTAATCAAAGACATTAGTACTAAGAACAAAGTCTCTGTTGACGATATTTACAGACCTGATGACTCTACCATCCTCAAAATACGCTGTTCAACTCCTTCTGACGCCTCTATTCTCTTCAACCAAGGAATCCTTGCCAAGACTATCCGCATTCCTCCAAACACTCTCTTCACTCCAAACTTCCACCCCATCACACAATGTCTAAAATGCTACAAATTCGGACACGACAAAAATACATGCACATACACACAAATCTGCTCCAGATGTTCAGCAACTGGCCACTTCTGGAATACATGCAACCTCTCCCTTAAATGTTCTAACTGCGGCGGGTCACACACTGCAGTTGCAAATTCCTGCCCTACTAGAAAAGACATTCTCTCCTCCCTCAGAGCAAACCAACCCCCTTATATACTGTACACAGGTGAGGCGAAGCAGGAGGAGGCGGGGTCATAGTGGTACCATCCACTAGTCGAAGTAGGTCTTCGTCCAAAGGTTGGACAAGTGTTGAAGAATTCGTTTGTATCAAGATCCCAAGATGTTGCTGTGTCAGACAGGATGTAGATGAATGGTTCAGAGAACCGACAAGTTGAAAAATTAGACACATATGCAACACTTGGGTATCTTTATTGAGGAAACGTTTCGCCACACAGTGGCTTCATCAGTCCAATACAAAGTAGAAAGTTGTCGGTTCTCTGAACCGACAACTAATTTTTATCAACTTGTCTAATTTTTATCAACTTGTCGGTTCTCTGAACCATTCATCTACACTCTTCCTTTACTTGATGTTCTTCTCTGCAAAGCTGACCATGAACTTCGTTTTAAAGTATATCGATAACCTACCAACCAACATGATCTTCTCCACTTCTACTCTCACCACGACACCAAAACTAAAGCGTGGTGAAATTATAGGCTTTTTCCTGCGCGCACTCAGAATCTGCAGCTGTGTATTCTTGAGGAAGAATGTTCCCTTATTGAACAAGTTTTTTCTAAACTTCATTATCCTCGTCACTTCATTAGAGACTGCAGACGACGGGCATTAAACATCTTCAACACACCCAGAGAAGACACTGCAGAGAAGAGATACATAGTCCTCCCCTCTAACTCCATTGCCAAACACGTTTCCAACATTTTTTCCAATACCTCATTCCGAATATCCACCTCCACATCCACCACCATCAAGGACATTACCAGTAACAGACAGGACAAACTTCAATCCACTGCAGGGGTATATTATGACTGCAGCAAATTATACGTCGGCGAAACATCCAGAGACCTCCAAACACGTATTTCAGAACACCAGTACGCAGGCAGTGCTGACGACTCAAGGAATGCCTGTGTTCAACACCGTAATTCACACCTGATTTCCTCCTGGAGAAGCAAGACTTCCTCCTTCAACACTCCAACATCAGATTTTAAAACACTGCAAAAGCAAGCCATGGCTTTGTAACCCTCCACACTAATCCCCAAAGCAGCTCAGGACTCGTGACCTGTCGTGATCACTGTCCACTGACCAAACATTTGCACTTTCTCTAATTTCTTGACGTGCTTGACCAGGTGTGGATTCCAAACTGTTGCTGCTTCCTCGAGTATGGGCCTGATGTACACAGTGTATAGAGTCTTGAACGATTCATTACTGAGGTATCGGATCGCTATTCTCAGGTTTGCCAGGCGCCTATATGCTGCAGTATTTATCTGGTTGATGTGCGCATCAGGAAATGTGCTCGGTATTATACTCACCCCAAGATCTTTTTCCTTGAGTGAAGTTTGCAGCCTTTGGCCACCTAGCCTGTACTCTGTCTGCGGTCTTCTTTGCCCTTCCTCGATCTTTACGACTTTGCATTTGGCGGGGTTAAATTCAAGGAGCCAGTTGCTGGACCAGGCTTGTAGCCTGTTCAGTTGCTTTTGTAGTCCTACCTGATCATCGTCCGACTGAATTCTCCGCATTAGTATTCTTCACATCGTATGGAAACATGGACACCACTGAATCTATCCTTTCAATCATGACCTTCACATGTACCAGGAACAGTACTGGCACTGAAACTATCCCTTCTGGAAGCTCGCTCGTCACAGGCGTCCACATGTCATCACTTGTTGTTTCCTTTCTGTTACGTATTTCATTGTCCATTGAAGTACCTTTCCAGGTTATTCCTGCCTGCTCTTTTAGCCTTTGCACTAATCTCTTGTGCGAAACTCTGTCGAAAGATTTACAATCCAAGAAAATGCAATCTATCCACCCCTCTCTCTCCTGTCTTACTTCTGTTACCTTGTCGTAAAACTCCTGTCGGTTTGTGACAGAGGATTTCCCCTCTCTGAAACCGTGCTTGTTATCGTGTATGTATAAGTTCATTTCTTTCTACGTGTTCCACTACTCTTCTCCTGATAATCTTCTTCATGACTTTGCATACTATACATGTCAGTGACACTGGTCTGTAGTTTAATGCTGCCTGTTTGTCTCATTTCTTGAAAATTGGGACTATATTTGCTGTCTTCCACACCTTAGGGTGTTGCCACGTTAGGATGTTTAGAAGATTATTGGTAGTGGTATGCACAGTGCCTCTGCTTCCTCTATCAGGGTCCATGGAGAAATGTAGTCCGGTCGCACCGCCTTTGTGGTATCTAGTTCATTTAGCAGTCTCTTCACCTCCTAGGTTACATGTAGTGTGTCCAGCACTTGTTGGTGAAAAGCTCTGTTCCACAAGGCACAGTACTCGCTCCCATCTTGTTCCTCATCCTCATATCGGACATAGACAGGGATATAAACCACAGTGTCGTGTCTTCCTTTGCAGATGACACCCGAATCTGCATGACAGTGTCCACCGTTGAAGACACTGCAAGACTCCAAGCAGACATCAACCAAATCTTTAAATGGGCTGAAGAAAACAATATGAAGTTCAATGATGAGAAATTTAAATTACTCAGATATGGAAAACGTGAGGAAATTAAAATTTCATCGGAGTATAAAAACAAATTCCAACCACACAATAGAGCGAAAAACTAATGTCAAAGACCTTGGAGTGGTCATGTCAGAGGATCTCACCTTCAAGGACCATAACACTGTAGCAATCGCATCTGCTAGAAAAAATGACAGGATGTATAATGAGAACCTTCAAAACCAGGGATGCCAAGCCCATGATGACACTTTTCAGGTCGCTTGTTCTATCTAGGCTGGAATATTGCTGCACACTAACTGCACCTTTCAAGGCAGGTGAAATTGCTGACCTAGAAAATGTGCAGAGAACCTTCACCGCACGCATAACTGATAAACCACCTCAATTACTGAGAATGCTTGAAGTTCCTAAACCTGTACTTCCTAGAACGCAGGCGGGAGAGATACATTATTATATACACTTGGAAAATCCTAGAGGGGTTAGTACCAAACTTGCACACAAGAGTCACTCCCTACGAAAGCAAAAGACTCGGCAGGCGATGCAACATCCCCCCAATGAAAAGCAGGGGTGCCACTAGCACGTTGAGAGACAACACAATAAGTGTCAGGGGCCAAGACTGTTCAACTGCCTCCCAGCGTACATAAGGGGGATTACCAATAGACCCCTGGCTGTCTTCAAGCAGACACTTGACAGGCACTTAAAGTCGGTACTTGACCAGCCGGGCTATGGTTCGTACGTCGGACTACGTGCGGCCAGCAGTAACAGCCTGGTTGATCAGGCTCTGATCAATCTCGTGTTGAGGTCCTTGACCACTTCTTGTAATCTTCGGTCCTGCCTTCCTCAGCCTGATTATCTGGTCCTTGACTGTAGTTTTCCTTTTGATGTGGCTGTACAAAAGCTCCGGTTCAGATTGCTAGACCAGATGTCGAGCTTGTCCAGGTCTGTTTGCAGCCCTGCCTGGTCCTCTTCCGATGTGATTCTCCTCATTAATTTCACATCATCCGCGAATAGAGACACTTCTGAGTCTATCCCGTCCGTCATGTCATGTGTGTGTGTGTGTGTGTGTGTGTGTGTGTGTGTGTGTGTGTGTGGAGCTAACCAATATATTTTCAACTAAATGCGACTGCAGTTGTGGAGTCTTAACTCCAGGTCGCACCTCTCAACTTGCTGTTAGCCAGATTCACTCCCTCCCATCCTCGTACGTCCTTTATTTTCCCTCTTCTTACAAGCCTGCATGAAACCTGCCCCTATCATCTCTTCCTTAATGCCATTCCACTTCTTTACCACCTTGAGGTTGAAGAAATATCTCATTAAGTACCTGTGACGTATTTGTGTCTTTAAATTCCAGCTCTTCGTCTAGTTCCTGTTCATCGGCACTCAAAAGTACCCAACAATTTCATATCGAAAATCTCCAACAACAACTCCAAAATCTAGAACAACAATTCCAAAATCTCCAACAACAACTCGAAAATCTCCAACAACTCCGAAATCTCTTACAACAACTCAAATATCTAAAACAACAACTAAAACATCTCCAACAACGACAACTCCAAAATCTCAAACAGCTCTAAAATCTTGTGTGCCATATCGATTTATTTTAGCATTTTACAAGTAATCAAATCTCCCCTCGTTTTCTTGTTTAATGTTGTAAGGTTCATTTCCACAAGACTCTCCTCGTAGCTCTGCATCTTGCTTTGTTACGTCTGCACATTCTCTAGCTTCTTAATAGGCTGCTTTTGGTGTGGATTGTATGTGGGCGCTGCATACTTTAAGGCAACCTTTACAAATGTTGTGTTAAGAGCGAGGAATAACTTGTGAGGTTGTTGATGGCTGCTCTAAGATTTGCCTAGTGAGTATTAACTGAGAAGGTTAATCTACCTCTATAATCAAGTACATGGTCTTCAAGAAAATTACCATAAGGCTGACTATATACAACACTTTTCAATTAGTTTTATAGTAACTGCTAGATGTGCTTGTAACCAAGCCTGAGACACGTTACTACGACACTAACGGCCCCATTAAAGGCAGGAGAAAATGCAGACCTTGAGAATATACAGATAACTTTCACGGCACACATACGTACGATAAAGCACCTAAATTACTGGGAACTGTTTAAGTCTCTTGATTTGTACTCCCTGGAACGCAGGCGAGAAAGATACATGATAATATACACTTGGAAAATCCTACAGGGACTAGTCCCAAATTTGCTCACGAAAATTACTCCTTACTAAAGCAAAAGACTCGTCAGGAGATGCACATCATCCCCCTCCCCCAATGAAAAGCAGGGGCGCCACGCGTACACTAAGAGACAACACAATAAGTGTTGGGGGCCCAACACTGTTCAACTGCCTCCCTGACTGTCTTCAAGAAGGCGCTGGACAGGCCCCCAAAGTCAGTACCTGATCAACCGGGCTGTGGTTCGTACGTCGGTTTACATGCGGTCAGCAGTAACAACTTGGTTGATCAGGCACTGATCCACCACGAAGCCTGGTCACGGACTGCACCGCGGGGGCGTTGACCCCCGTAAACCCCTCGTATACTCCAGGTATTATTATTATTTTCATTTTTATTATTTACATTGTTATGATTATTCACAAAAAGCTATGTTGGGAAGGAAGGTCAAGTGGTATTGCTCTTGGTTGACAACTGCATGTCCCAGTTTCGACTCCTGCACGAGTGGAAGTAGTGCCATGTTCCCTGACACCTGCTGCTCGTCATCACTTCCAACACAACAGAGAGATAATTTGGTGGAGTGGAGTGGGTCAGGATGTGGGAGGGAGTGGGCTAGCATGTGGTTATGAGAGTGGTGGGCAGGCGTGTGTGGGCGGAGCTCCAGCAGGTGTGTGGGACAGCGGGAGTGCTGTGGGCGGAACCCGCGGGAGGAGCTTCAGTAGGCTCCTGCAATCCGAGTTAGGAGGATGTAGTGTGTTTGTGTGTGTGTTGTCCCTCGCTCGTCCCCACACACACCACGATTCTGTGATTGTAAAACATCTGTTTTTTAACAATAAAATTTACTTTATTGGAGATAATGTATTAGATCTCCTAACATGGTTTTTAAACCACGATCTAGACACTGTCATGTTTATGTGCAGTTGACATGTTACAACGTCAGATTAATGTACAGTTATGTTGTACCGTCAGGTATACATACAGTTGACGTGTACCGTTAGGTTTATGTAACTCATATGTATAATGTATGGTTTATGTGCAGTTGGCATGTCATACCATTAGGCGTAAGGATAATTCACATGTTGTATTGTCAGGTTTATGTTCAGTTGACATGTGTACAGTCAAGTTTATGTAGAGTTGACGTGTTGTACCATCCGTTTATGAGCAGTTGACATGCTGCAACATCAGGTTTATGGTTGACATGTGCCGTCACGTTTATTATGTACAGGTGAAATGTAGTACCGCCAAGTTGGTTTATGTCGTGCCGAATAGGCAAAACTTGCGATTTGGGATAGCAACTCACTTTTTGCCGAATAAGCCAAGCAAAAATTTGTGTATGTAATAATTTCACAAAAATCATTCTGAACCTAACGAAAAAAATATATTTCACTGTGTTTGTTTATTATTAAATTATTGTAAACTTATCTAAACTACATTTAGTTGGATTATGCTATATTAAATTGCTCTTGTTATAATAAAGTTAGGTAAGTTTTCTAAGGTTCTTTTGGTACAAAATCATTAATTTTTATTTTAAGGTAAATGAAAAATATATATCATTAAATGTATATGATAAAATTTTTGAAAGGACTTAATTATAAATTAGTTCTTGATAATTGACCAGTTTTACTTATGACATGTTGAACCACTGACATGTTGTACCGCTGATGTACCGTTAAGATGTTGTTCCGCTGAGATGTGACGTTAAGATGTTGTACCGCTGAGATGTTGTATCGTTGAGATGTTGTACCGCTGAGATGTTGTACTGTTGAGATGTACCGTTGAAATGCACAGCTGAGATGTACCGTTAAGATGTTGTACTGCTTAGATGTTGTACCGTTGAAATGTACCGATACGATGTACCGTTGAGATGTACCGTTGAGGTTTTGTACAGTTAAGATGTTGCACCGTTAAGATGTTGTACGGCTAAGATGTTGTACCATTAAGATGTACTGTTGAGGTGTTGTACCGTTGAGATGTTGAATCGTTGAGATGTTGTACCGTGAAGATGATGTACCATTGAGATGATGTACCATTGAGATGATGTACCATTGAGATGATGTACCATTGAGATGATGTATCGCTGAGATGTTGTACAGTTAAGATGTTGTTCCGCTGAGATGTTGTACCATCAGGTTTATGTAGAGGTGACATATTGTAGCATCAGGTTTATTGAGATTTAACATGTTGAACCATCAGGTTTATAGACAGTTGACAAATACTGTTTCGTTTAAGACCAGTTGACATATACCGTTTGGTTTAAGACCAGTTGACATATACCGTTTGGTTTAAGACCAGTTGACATATACCGTTTGGTTTAAGGCCAGTTGACATATACCGTTTGGTTTAAGACCAGTTGACATATAACGTTTGGTTTAAGACCATTTGACATATATTGTTTGGTTTAAGACCAGTTGACATACACTGTTTGGTTTAAGACCAGTTGACATATACCGTTTGGTTTAAGACCAGTTGACATATACCGTTTGGTTTAAGACCAGTTGACATATAACGTTTGGTTTAAGACCATTTGACATATATTGTTTGGTTTAAGACCAGTTGACATATACCGTTTGGTTTAAGACCAGTTGACATGCTATACCTTCAGGTTTGTGCACACTTGACATGTTGTTCCATCATCTTTGTGTACAGTTTACATGGTTTACCATCATATTTATGTTGAGTTGATATGTTGTACCGTCAGGTTTACGAGCAGTTGTCAGGTTTTACCCTCAGGTTTATGTACAATTTAGATGTTCAAACAGGTATATGAACAGATGACACGCTGAACAGAATGGGTTATGTACAATTGTCATGTTGTACCCCAACGATTAAATGCAGCTGACATGTTGTAGAGTCACGTACAGTTACAATGTTGTACAGTCGGGTTGGTGTACAGTTGACATGTTTTAGGTACAGTTGACAATTTGTACTGTCAGTTTATGTAGTTGACATGTTCTATTGTATTGGTTATGTACAGTTGACGTGTTGTACCACCAGGTTTACGTTCAACTGACATGTTGTATAGTTCGGTTTGTGTAGCGATAACATGCTTTACCGTCAGGTTTATATTCTGAAGACATGTTGTACCAATAGGTTTATGCTCATTTAAGATGTTATACCCCAGGTTTATGCTCATTTGAGATGTAATACCACAGGTTTATGCTAATTTGATATGCTGTTCGGTCAGGGTTTTGTACAGTTAACATGCGTCTCCTAGTTTAATTACAGTTGACATGTACTCTGATTATTTGGGACAGTTGACATGTAGCAACGTCAGGTTTTTGCACAGTTGATATGTTATACTGTAAAGTTTTTGTAAAACTGATATGTGGTAGCCTTAGGTTTATGTAGATGACATGTACTGTTTGGTTTATGTAGTTGACATGTGCCGTCAGGTTTATGTAGTTGACATGTACCATCTGAGTTATGTAGCTGACATGGTGTACCGTCTGGTTTATGTAGTTCACATGTTGTACCGTCTGGTTTATGTAGTTGACATGTACCGTCAGGTTTATGTAGTTGACATGTACCGTCAGGTTTATGTAGTTGACATGTACCGTCAGGTTTATGTAGTTGACATGTACTTCAGGTTTATGTAGTTGACATGTACCGTCTGGTTTATGTAGTTGACATGTACCGTCAGGTTTATGTAGTTGACATGTTGTACCACCTGGTTTATGTAGTTGACGTAGTTGACATGTTGAACTAAATGGGTTTTGAACAGATGAAGTATTGTTCTGTCTGGTTTACGAAGAGATAACCTGGAGTATACCTGGAGTATACCTGGAGTATACCTGGAGAGGGTTTCGGGGATCAACGCCCCCGCGGCCCGGTCCGTGACAAGGCCTCGTGGTGCATCAGGGACTGATCAACCGGGCTGTTACTGCTCGCCGCACGTAAACCGACGTACGAACTACAGCCCGGCTGATCAGGTAGTGACCTTAGGTGTCTGTCCAGTGCCTTCTTGAAGACAGCCAGGGGTCTTGAAGACAGCCAGGGGTCTTGAAGACAGCCAGGGGTCTACTGGTAATTTCTTTATGTATGCTGGGAGGCAGTTGAAGAATCTTGGGCCCTTGACACTTACTGTGTTGTCTCTTGGTGTACTCGTGGCGCCCCTGGTTTTCATAGGGATGATGTTGCATCTCCTGCCGAGTCTTCTGCTTTCGTATGGAGAGATTTTCGTGTGCACATTTGGTACTGATTCCTCTAGGGTTTTGCAAATATACATTATCATGTATCTTTGTCTCCTGTAATCCAGGGAATACAAATCGAGGGACTTCAACGATTCCCAGTAATTTAGGTGCTTTATCGTACTTATGTGTGCCATTAAAGTTCTCTGTACATTCTCCAGTTCAACAGTTTCGCCTGCCTTGAAAGGGGCAGTTAGTGTTCTGGAGTATTTCAGCCTAGAGAAAACAAGGGATTTTAAGAGAATCATCATGGGCTTGGCATCCCTAGTTTTGAATGTTCTCATTATCCATCCTATCATTTTGATAGCAGATGTAGTAGATATGTTGTTGTGGTCTTTGAAAGGAGACCATCTGACATTATCACTCCCAGGTCCTTCTCATTAGTTTCTCGCTGTCCTGTGTGGTTGGAATTTGTTTTATACTCTGACATGTTTTACTGTCAGATTTTTTGTACAGCTGACAAGTTGACACCTAAGGTTTATTTACACCTGACATCCTGTACAATGAGGTTTATGTACAGTAGACATGTTTTACCACAGCGTTTATGAGCATTTGATACGATGTACCATCAGAATTACGTACAGGTGACAGTCAATATTAATTTAGTGTATATTGACATGTTGTACAATCCGGTTTAAGTACGATTAGCGTGTTGTACAGACAGGTTTATTTGATATGTTGAACCATCAAGTTTATGAATAGTTGACTTGAAACGTCAGGTTTATGCATTGATGATGTGTTATACTGTCAGGTTTATGCACAGATGATATATTGTTCTATCATAGGAACATCAGGTTTATGTTGTTAAGATTTTGCACAGTTGGCATGTGCATGCTGTACCGTTAGGTTTATTTACAGTTGTCATGTACTGTGAGGTTTATATGAAGTTGACATAGTGTACAGTCAGGTTTATATATAGTTGACATGCCTTGCCCTCAGGTTTATTTACAGTTGACACGTTATACCTTTAGGCTAATGTGCAGCTGACATGTTGTATTATCAGGTTTATGAGTATCTGACATTTTATACAGTTTGTTTCCTACAGCTGACATGTTTTACTGGCAGGTTTATGTAGAGCTAACACGTCTTTCTGACAGTTTTACGTATCTCTGACTTATATACTATTGTGAACGAATGACCTGTTGCACATTTATATTTATGTACAGCTAACATTGTGTACCATCAGGTTGATGTACAGTTGACATTTACCGTCATTCTTATGAGCAGATAACTTGTTATACCTGCAGGTATAACATGCTGTACAATAAGGTTTTGTGCAATTGACATGCTGCACTATCAAGTCTATGTGCAATGGAAATGTATCTTGAGATTTATGTACAGTTGATATGCTGTACCTAACGGTATAGCATATCAACATATGAGCATGTTGTACCACCAGGTTTATATACTGTGAACATATTGTACCAGCAAGTTTATATACTGTGAATGTGTTGTACTAGCAGGTTTATATACTGTAAACATGTTGTACCAGCAGGTTTATATACTGTAAACATGTGTACCAGCAGGTTTATATACTGTAAACATGTTGTACCAGCAGGTTTATATACTGTAAACATGTGTACCAGCAGGTTTATATACTGTAAACATGTACCACCAGGTTATATACTCTGAACATGCTGTACCACCAGGTTATATACTCTGAACATGCTGTACCACCAGGTTTATGCAGTAATTACATGTTGGACCATCAGTATTAAGTACAGTTCATATGTTGACCCATCAACTTTAAGTACAGATGACATGTTATACGTCAGGTTTATGTACAGGTGACATGTTATACGTCAGGTTTATGTACAGGTGACATGTTATACGTCAGGTTTATGTACAGGTGACATGTTATACGTCAGGTTAAAGTACAGATGACATGTTATACGTCAGGTTTATGTACAGGTGACATGTTATACCGTCAGGTTAATATGTAGTTGATATGCTGCACTATTATGTTATTTCACCACTCTATTCCTGTTCTGTCATTATGTGCATTGTTAAGGCCGTGTAACATCTCTCTTATATTTGTAAAATGTTTGTGATTTTCTAACTGCCATTGTAGATTTGTACGTGTACGTGTACGTGTATGACTGTTGAAGTGTCATGGTCATACCCTCATTGTACCTTCATGTTGAGCCTCATCTTCCCTGAGTTAAATATATAATTTTTTAGGCTCAGTCTCTTGAAATGACTCATTCTTTATATAGTATTTTGTGATATATTCCATTAAGAATATCTCATAGCACAAATTTCATGTTTGAAAATTGAGAAGTGTGAAAATAGGAAAGTGCAAAAATATAGATGTGGGGAAAATATAGATGTGGGGAAAATATAGATGTGGGGAAAATAGAGAAGTGGGAAAATAGAGAAGTGGGGAAAATAGAGAAGTTGGAAAATAGAGAAGTTGGGAAAATAGAGAAGTGGGGAAAATAGAGAAGTGGGGAAAATAGAGAAGTGGGGAAAATAGAGAAGTGGGGAAAATAGAGAAGTTGGGAAAATAGAGAAGTTGGGAAAATAGAGAAGTTGGGAAAATAGAGAAGTTGGGAAAATAGAGAAGTTGGGAAAATAGAAAGTTGGGAAAATAGAGAATTGGGAAAATAGAAAAGTTGGGAAAATAGAAAAGTTGGGAAAATAGGAAAAGGGTTTGGGGAAAAAAGAAAAGTTGGGAAAATAGAAAAGTTGGGAAAATAGAAAAGTTGGGAAAATAGAAAGTTGGGAAAATAGAAAAGTGGGAAAATAGAAAAGTTGGGAAAATAAAGAAAAAAAAGTTGGGAAAATAGAAAGTTGGGAAAATAGAAAAGTTGGGAAAATAGAAAAGTTGGGAAAATAGAAAAGTTGGGAAAATAGAAAAGTTGGGAAAATAGAAAAGTTGGGAAAATAGAAAAGTTGGGAAAATAGAAAAGTTGGGAAAATAGAAAAGTTGGGAAAATAGAAAAGTTGGGAAAATAGAAAAGTTGGGAAAATAGAAAAGAGTTGGGAAAATAGAAAAGTTGGGAAAATAGAAAAGTTGGGAAAATAGAAAAGTTGGGAAAATAGAAAAGTTGGGAAAATAGAAAAGTTGGGAAAATAGAAAAGTTGGGAAAATAGAAAAGTTGGGAAAATAGAAAAAGTTGGGAAAATAGAAAAGTTGGGAAAATAGAAAAGTTGGGAAAATAGAAAAGTTGGGAAAATAGAAAAGTTGGGAAAATAGAAAAGTTGGGAAAATAGAAAAGTTGGGAAAATAGAAAAGTTGGGAAAATAGAAAAGTTGGGAAAATAGAAAAGTTGGGAAAATAGAAAAGTTGGGAAAATAGAAAAGTTGGGAAAATAGAAAAGTTGGGAAAATAGAAAAGTTGGGAAAATAGAAAAGTTGGGAAAATAGAAAAGTTGGGAAAATAGAAAAGTTGGGAAAATAGAAAAGTTGGGAAAATAGAAAAGTTGGGAAAATAGAAAAGTTGGGAAATAGAAAGGGGAAAAAAGAAAAGTTGGGAAAATAGAAAAGTTGGGAAAATAGAAAAGTTGGGGAAAGATAGAAAAGTTGGGAAAATAGAAAAGTTGGGAAAATAGAAAAGTTGGGAAAATAGAAAAGTTGGGAAAATAGAAAAGTTGGGAAAATAGAAAAGTTGGGAAAATAGAAAAGTTGGGAAAATAGAAAAGTTGGGAAAATAGAAAAGTTGGGAAAATAGAAAAGTTGGGAAAATAGAAAAGTTGGGAAAATAGAAAGTTGGGAAAATAGAAAAGTTGGGAAAATAGAAAAGTTGGGAAAAAAAGAAAAGTTGGGAAAATAGAAAAGTTGGGAAAATAGAAAAGTTGGGAAAAATAGAAAAGTTGGGAAAAATAGAGAAGTTGGGAAAAATAGAGAAGTTGGGAAAAATAGAGAAGTTGGGAAAAATAGAGAAGTTGGGAAAAATAGAGAAGTTGGGAAAAATAGAGAAGTTGGGAAAAATAGAGAAGTTGGGAAAAATAGAAAGTTGGGAAAATAGAGAAGTTGGGAAAATAGAGAAGTTGGGAAAATAGAGAAGTTGGGAAAATAGAGAAGTTGGGAAAATAAAAAGTGGGAAAATAGAGGTTGGGAAAATAGAGAAGTTGGGAAAATAAAGAGAGAAGTTGGGAAAATAGAGAAGTTGGGAAAATAGAGAAGTTGGGAAAATAGAGAAGTTGGGAAAATAGAGAAGTTGGGAAAATAGAGAAGTTGGGAAAATAGAGAAGTTGGGAAAATAGAGAAGTTGGGAAAATAGAGAAGTGGGAAAATAGAGAAGTGGGAAACTAGAGAAGTGGGAAACTAGAGAAGTTGGGAAACTAGAGAAGTGGGAAACTAGAGAAGTGGGAAAATAGAGAAGTGGGAAAATAGAGAAGTGGGGAATAGAGAAGGGGGAAATAGAGAAGTGGGGAAAATAGAGAAGTGGGGAAAATAGAGAAGTGGGGAAAATAGAGAAGTGGGGAAAATAGAGAAGTGGGGAAAATAGAGAAGGGGGAAAATAGAGAAGGGGGGAAAATAGAGAAGGGGGAAAATAGAGAAGTGGGGAAAATAGAGTATGGGGAAAATAGTAGAAGTGGGAAAATAGAGAAGGGGGGAAATAGAGCAATGGGAAAGATAGAGAAATGGGGACAATAGACTGGGAAAATCATACTACTTGAAAAGAGTGGAAATAGATGTGAACACAGAGAAGAAAATAGAATAAACAAAAATGGGAAAGTGAAAAGAGAAAACTATTAAAATTAAATATAATAAATGCTAGTAGCAAATAATGAAAGCATCCTAAGGTCCTTTAAGTGAAAAAAATGGAACAATTAAGAGTTTCACTACAGAAATAATCCGCAAACAGGTTTGTTTGAGTATTGATTCTATGGTATTGTGCTTTGTTGTTCTTTAAGAGATTTACTTCAACTTCTTTTCTAATACCGCAGTATGGGGGGTACGTTGGGGTTGGAAAAGTGGGGGACCTGATGAGGAACTATGGGTAATTGTGTGAAGGTGGAGTTTGTAATGGTGGGTGGAAACACTGGGTATGGCATGTGTGTTTTGGGTTAGATTGTTTGGCTGCATTGGGGTTGTCCAGGTTGGGGGACATCTGAAGGTGATTGTATTTGGGCTTCCTCCTGAGTCTAGGTTCTCTTGTCCATCTCTCTTTCCTCCTTTTGTCTCTGTACCCTCTCTTTCAGTTTCTGTCTTTCTTCTCGTGTTCTGTCATGGTCGAGATACACCCTCCAGTACTCTGATATATCCCATAGTCTTGCTTTCTCCTGCAGGATCCTGTTTCGAGTCAATTCTGCCTTGAAAATAACTTTGACTGGCCGGATTCTTCCTCTTGCAAACCCCCCTATTCTCAGAAAATTTGCTAGCTGGGTCATGTCATCTTCTCCTGCTTTCATGATGTTTTCAATTGCTTTTTTCTCCCCTTGTCTTCTTGCTTCATAAGTTTACCCTTCAGCTTCCGGGAGCTCATAAACAAAGACTGATCTCTCTCTTTCATTTTCACACTGCCTGTCCCTATGTAACCCCTGATTCGATTTAGTTGCCTCCATTGCAGCTATCCTTTCTTCAATCTCTTCACTTTCTGTTATCCCTTGGCCCAGTGGCTTGTCGCTTTACCTTCTTAACTTTCCCTGTGCACTGCCGTGGTCTGTTAGGGCTTCTACGTATAGCTTATCTCCCTTTTTCTACACTCCCCTCGATTGTTCCTGATGTGATCCTCTCTTTTTATCAGGCTCCACGATGGTTTGATAGGGCCTCTGCATACAGTTTCACTCTCTTCTCTACAGTCCCCTTCTTTGTGTCTGAGGTAGCAGTTTCTGATATCATGTCCACATTGCTTTTTAGTTCTTTAGGCTGTTTCAAATTTTTCAGCTCCTCTTCTAATCTCTGTATCTTAGCCTCTGCTGTTGTGACTTGCTTCTCCCACTTCCTGCTTTCGACAGCTATCCTCTCCTCCATTTTCTTACTTTCTGCAGCTATCATCTCCTCCATTTTTATGCTAAGCTCATCTAGCTTCCTTCCCCACTCATGTTCCCTTTTCATGAGCTCTGCTGCCCAATCTTCCTTCGCAGACTCATCCTCCAGTCCCCTAGTTTTTCGTCCTGCTCTCTGGTACCCCATTTTTTTTAAGATGCCACAGAGTGAAAAACTATGTATTTCTGTGGGGTTGTTTTGTGGTGTGATTGCCTGAGTGTTTGTGTGGGGGTGGAGGGAGGGAGAGCAGAAACTGGAGACAGTGGGGAAATGGAAGAAAGGTAAGGAGGGGGAAAGAGGGGGGAATATGAGGAGAGAGTGGAGAAGGGGTGGAGAGATAAAGGGAGAGGTAGATGGGGAGAAGGAGGGTGGGAGAGGGAGGGTTCAGGGAAGGGAGTGGGGGAGAGGTGGGGGGAGGGAGCCGGGGGAAAGAGCCTGTGTGGGCCTGTATGTACTCACCTATTTGTGGTTGCAGGGGTCGAGTCATAGCTCCTGGCCCCGCCTCTTCACTGATTGCTACTAGGTCCTCTCTCTCCCTGCTCCATGAGCTTTATCAAACCTAGTCTTAAAACTATGTATGGTTCCTGCCTCCACTATGTCGCTTTCCAAGCTATTCCACTTCCTGACAACTCTATGACTGAAGAAATACTTCCTAACATCCCTTTGACTCATAGGAGTCTTCAACTTCCAATTGTGACCCCTTGTTTCTGTGTCCCCTCTCTGGAACATCTTGTCTCTGTCCACCTTATCTATTCCTCGCAGTATTTTATATGTCGTTATCATGTCTCCCCTAACCCTCCTGTCCTCTAGTGTCGTCAGGCCGATTTCCCTTAACCTTTCTTCGTAGGACAATCCCCTTAGCTCTGGGACTAGTCTTGTTGCAAACCTTGCACTTTCTCTAATTTCTTGACGTGCTTGACCAGGTGTGGGTTCCAAACTGGTGCTGCATACCCAGTATGGGCCTGACGTATATGGTATACAGAGTCTTGAATGATTCCTTGGTGAGGTATTGGAACGCTATTCTTAGGTTTGCCAGCCGCCCGTATGCTGCAGCAGTTATCTGATTGATGTGTGCCTCAGGAGATGTGCTCGGTATTATACTCACCCCAAGATCTTTTTCTTTGAGTGAGGTTTGCAGTCTTTGGCCACCTAGACTATACTCTGTCTGCGGTCTTCTTTGCCCTTCCCCGATATTCATGACTTTACATTTGGCAGGGTTAAATTCAAGGAGCCAGTTACTGGACCAGGCTTGCAGCCTGTCCAGGTCTTTTTGTATTCCTGCCTGATCCTCGACTGATTTGATTCTTCTCATTATCTTCACATCATCTGCAAACAGGACACTTTTTGAGTCTATCCCTTCCGTTATGTCATTCACATATACCAAAACAGTACAGGTCCTGGGGACTGACCCTTTTTTTGGAACTCCATCGTCACAGGGGCCACTTGACATCTCGTCACGTACCATGACTCGTTTTGCCTCCTGTCAGATATTCTCTGATCCATTGCAGTGTTTTTCCTGTTACGTGGGGCCTGATCCTCTAGCTTTTGCATTAATCTCTGTGAGGAACTGTGTCGAACGCCTTCGTGGTCCAAAAAATGCGTCTATCCACCCCTCTCTCTCTCGTGTCTTACTTCTGTTACCTTGTCATAAAACTGCAGTAGGTTTGTGACACAGGATTTTCCTTCCCCTGAAACTGCATGGTTGTCGTTTATAAGCTTGTGTTTTTTCTAGGTGCTCCACCACTCCCCTCCTGATGATCTTCTCCATGTGTGTGTGTGTGTGTGTGTGAGAGAGAGAGAGAGAAAGAGTGGGGGGAGAAAAACTGAGAGTATGAATGTGAAATACAAAATACACTTTATATATATACACACACACACACACACACACACACACACACACATATATAAAAATAAAATTATATATATTTTATATATTTTATATATATATATATATATATATATATATATATATATATATATATATATATATATATATATATAAAAACACACATACATGATGGACCAATTTAAAAGCAGCTATAATTCTAAGAGTGTATAATTATACTGGTGAGAGGAGAAGTTGTATAATCTAAGATAATTTACCCGGGGAAAGTCTTGGTGTTCAGTGAGGGAAATTAATCTGGGCAAGTCTGTGAGATGAACCATTCTACCCGCTTGTCGGGGAGTTGTGAGTGTCTGGTGTAAGCTGTGAGTGTCTGTAAGCTGTGAGTGTCTGGTGGCTGTGAGTGTTTTAGTGGAGTGTCGTCGAGTGTGTTGTGAGTGTCTGGTGTAGCCAGGATTTGGGGTGTTGGTGTGCTGGTGGGGTGCTGGAGTGCTGGTGTGTGTGAGGTCTGGTGAAGCTGTGAGTGTTGGGTGTGGCTGTGAGGTAAGTTGTGGGTGTCTAGTGTTTTCAAGGAGCGGTTTAAGCTGGAGTGGGAGTGTCGGGTAAGCGGAGGGGGAGGCAAGTGTGAGTGTCTGGTGTAAGCTGTGGCAAGTTGGAGGCTGGGTAAGCGGAGGAGTTGTGAGGTCTGGTGTAAGCTGTGAGTTTTGGTGTAAGTTGTGAGGGTAGCTAGAGGTGTCGGTGTAGCTGTGAGTGTCTGTGAGTTTGGGGGTGTAAGTGGAGTGTCTGGTGTAAGCTGTGAGTGTAAGTTGGTGTGTCTGGTGGCTGTGAGTGTAAGTTGTGGTGTCTGGTGTAAGCTGGAGTGTAAGTTGTGGGTGTCTGGTGTAAGTGTGGTGTAAAGTGAGTGTCTGGTGTAAGCTGTGAGGTCTGGTGTAAGCCGGAGTGAAGTTGTGTGTGTCTGGTGTAAGCTGTGAGGTAAGTTGTGTGTGTCTGGTGTAAGCTGTGAGTGTAATTGTGGTGTCTGGTGTGTGAGTGTCTGGTGTGAGCAGAGTGTGTTGTGAGTGTCTGGTGTAAGCTGTGAGTGTAAGTTGTGAGTGTCTGGTGTAAGCTGTGAGTGTAAGTTGTGAGTGTCTGGTGTAAGCTGTGAGTGTCTGGTGTAAGCTGTGAGTGTAAGTTGTGAGTGTCTGGTGTAAGCTGTGAGTGTAAGTTGTGAGTGTCTGGTGTAAGCTGTGAGTGTGTTAGGTGTCTGTGTAAGCTGTGAGTGTCTGGTGAAGCTGTGAGTGTCTGGTGTAAGCTGTGAGTGTCTGGTGTAAGCTGTGAGTGTAAGTTGTGTGTGTCTGGTGTAAGCTGTGAGTGTCTGGTGTAAGCTGTGAGTGTCTGGTGTAAGCTGTGAGTGTCTGGTGTAAGCTGTGAGTGTAAGTTGTGTGTGTCTGGTGTAAGCTGTGAGTGTAAGTTGTGGGTGTCTGGTGTAAGCTGTGAGTGTCTGGTGTAAGCTGTGAGTGTCTGGTGTAAGCTGTGAGTGTAGGTGAGTGTCGGGTGCAAGCTGGGGAGTGTGTTGTGGGTGTCTGGTGTAAGCTGTGAGTGTGTTGTGGGTGTCTGGTGTAGCTGGAGTGTCTGGTGTGCTGGAGTGTCGGGTTTAAGCTGTGAGTGTGTTGTAGGTGTCTGGTGTAAGCTGGAGTGTAAGTTGTGTGTCTGGTGTAAGCTGTGAGTGTAAGTTGTGTGTGTCTGGTGTAAGCTGTGAGTGTAAGTTGTGGGTGTCTGGTGTAAGCTGTGAGTGTAAGTTGTGTGTGTCTGGTGTAAGCTGTGAGTGTAAGTTGTGTGTGTCTGGTGTAAGCTGTATGTTTCTGGTGTAAGCTGTGAGTGTAAGTTGTGGGTGTCTGGTGTAAGCTGTGTGTTTCTGGTGTAAGCTGAGAGACGTTTCGCACACTGGGTATCAGACTGAAACACTGACGAGAGGGAGAGACACCAGACACACTACGTCAGGTACACAGTGTTTGGTCTGTCTGTTGCTAACAGACCATGGTCTTGGCCTGTTTCAGACTAGCTGTTGTCAACACCATCACTGTGCCTGAGTGTGGGAAAGTCTGTTTATATCTCTGTCCGTCTGTATCTCTGTCTCTCTGTCTGTCTGTTTCTCTGTCTGTCTGTCTCTCTGTCTGTCTGTATCTCTGTCTGTCTGCATCTTTGTCTGTCTGTCTGTCTGTATCTCTGTCTTTGTGTCTGTCTGTCTGTCATTTTGAAAAGATAAACTTAGACCATTATTTGTATTATGTTCAACATCTATCGAGGTGTTTGCTGTCTATCGAGGTGTTTGCTGTCTATCGAGGTGTTTGCTATCTATTAAGGAGCGACCGAGAATGTGACCCCAGCACTTTAATCCAAACACCAAACACTCTCTTTAATGGTGGTAATAATGACCGTGTGTGTGTGTGTGTGTGTGTGTGTGTGTGCGTACTCACCTAGTTGTGGTTGCAGGGGTCGATTCATAGCTCCTGGCCCCGCCTCTTCACTGGCCGCTACTGGGTCACTCTCCCTGCGTCATGAGCTTTATCATACCTCTGCTTAAAGCTATGTATTGAGCCTGCCTCGACTACATCGCTTCCTAAACTATTCCACTTCCCGACCACTCTGTGACTGAAGAAATACTTCCTAACATCTCTGTGATTCATCTGAGTCTTCAGCTTCCAACTGTGTCCCCTTGTTGTTGTGTCCCATCTCTGTCCACTTTGTCAATTCCTCTCTCAGTGTGTGTGTGTGAGTGAGTGTGTGAGTGTGTGTGTGTGTGTGTGTGTGTGTGTGTGTGTGTGTGTGTGTGTGTGTGCATGCGATAATAAGAGAGAGACATAGAAGGAAATGAGAGTAAAGAGTTTATTATAATGAGCCCCGTTTCCTTTACATAACTTTCAGAAGTCTCCCCTTTAAATGTTACCGTTTTCTCGTCCGTTTAAACGGTCCCGTTGTCCCGTGGGAGGCTAACCCATAATTGCCAGTGACTTCTATATCACTCACAATATATTTATGTACCTTTACCTTTGATATACCTTTGAAGAATTTCGAGAGTTTCTCTACTCTCTGAGCCCGGCCGTGGGCCAGGCTCATCTGGCGCTTGTCTGGTCAACAAGGCTGTTGCTGCTGGAGGCCCGCTGACCCACATATCCATCACAGCTTGGTTGATCTGGCATCTGGTGAAGATACTTGTCCAGTTTCCTCTTGAAGACTTCCACACTTGTTCCAGCAGTGTTTTTGATATCTTCTGGTAAGATGTTGAATAATCTGGGACCACGAATGTTGATACAGTGTTTCCTTATTGTGCCCACCCCACCCCTGCTCTTCACTGGGTTTATTTTACACTTCCTCCCATATCTCTCACTCCAGTATGTTGTTATGGCAGTGTGCAGATTTGGGACCAGGCCCTCGAGTACTTTCCAGGTATATATTATCATGTATCTCTCTCTCCTCCGCTCTAATGAGTACATGTTCAAGACTTGAAGGCGTTCCCAATAATTTAGATGTTTCAATGGCTCAATGTGAGCCGTAAACGATCTCTGAATTTGTTCCAGCTCTGATATTTCTCCTGCCCTACGGGGCCGTCAGCACTGAGCAGTATTCTAAGTGAGGGAGCACTAGCGATTTGAAGAGTGTTACCATCGGCATTATTTCCTTGTTTTGAAAGTTCTCAATACCCCCCGTCATCTTCCTGGCTGTTGTGATCTTTGTCTTGTTATGGTCTTTAAACGACAGATCAGCAGACATAATTATTCCCAAGTCCTTTACGTGTTCCTTTCGTTCTATGTGGTGACCCTCTTGCGTTTTGTATATAGTGTTCCTTTTGAGTTCTTCATTTTTTCCATACCTAAGCAGCTGAAACTTATCACCATTGAACGTCATGTTGTTCTCCACTGCCCATTGGAAGACCTGCTTATGTCCTCCTGTAATTTTTCAGTGTCTTCTACCGTAGTGACTGTCATGCTTATTTTAGTGTCATCTGCAAATGATGATACAAAAGTGTGCTGGGTGTTTTTATCTATGTCTGCTATGAGGATGAGAAACAGCAGAGGTGCCAGGACAGTGCCTTACTGATATAGTGGAATACGACCGATTTTTTATTATTGCCACGTTAATTTCGTTAAGGCTATTACAATATCAGTGCTTGTGGGATTTTTCTAATGCTATAATATTCATTCTTCTGGTTGTGGGCACTGGTGTGCCTGGGGGCACTTCTTGTACCCTTCTCTCTTCCTTCCTCACTCACTCACTCCAGTGAAGACGGTCCTTTGGGAACGTACTTGCTGGGACATACTCTTATTTTGTGCAATTTTGCAAGCTCCTGATGATGTGTTTATTTCAACACGAAAGGCCTAGAGCTATCATTCTACTCCCCGTGGTTTATATATATATATATATATATATATATATATATATATATATATATATATATATATATATATATATATATATATATATATATATATATATATATATATATATATTTTGCAGTGTTCTCATATCTGATTTTTCACACTTTCTTGAACTTGATTCATTACCCTTTCCTTATTATTCTCTCTTTCTTTATCACTTCCACCTTCTATCATCCATTCTTGTGACCCTACACAAACACCTCCATCAATTTCCATTTTCCATCACCTCCCACCCTCCTCCTTCTTCCTCCCTCTCTCCCTTCCTCCCTCCCTCCCTCCCTCCCTGTCATCTATATACTTTAAATATTCTAAGTCATAATTATTTAGAGTTTTTTTCATTAGTACTCTAAGTTCTCTATTTCTGTTTTGATGTTGGCGAAGGTTCTTGATCCAGGAGAATGGAGGCCTCATGGTTGATGACCCAGTCAATCAGGCTGTTGCTGATGGATGGGGTACATTGTGTAGCAGTTTGTACGTAAGAAGAGAACAGTAGCAGTTATATATATATATATATATATATATATATATATATATATATATATATATATATATATATATATATATATATAAATTTCAAGAAAACCACTATGAAAAAATAGAAGAATTCCAAGCGCTTTCGTGACTACTCACATTATCAAGGAACTATAAAAGGATTACTAAGATAAAATGAATAGCCTCCTAGATGATTTTGAAACCTATTCTAAACTTAGAAAGAATCCTTAGAAACTGTTAACAGCAATTTCAATAAAACAATAAAGCATCTATTGCAGGGCAAAGATGAATTAATTAAAAAATTTACTTCCACTAATCCATCTTTACCTTATATGTATGGATTAATAAAAACACACAAACCTGGTAATCCTGTTAGACCAATTATTAGCTCTATAGGTTCAGTTTCTTATAAACTTTCTAAATGGCTTGTTGATATTTTGAGCCCAATTGTTGGAAAAATTTCTAATTTTAATGTTAAAAACAACTTAGATTTAGTTGATAAATTAAGCACCTTGACTGATTTAAATGATTTCAATATGGTTAGTTTTGATGTTACCTCCTTGTTTACAAAAGTTCCAGTTGATGATTTACTAAGTTTCTTATCTGAAGAACTGGTTAATTATGATTTACCATTGCCAGTTCCTACTATCATTAAACTTATTAAACTTTGTATTGTTGATGCAAAATTTGTATTTAATGATGAGTTTTACACTCAGAAGTTTGGTATGGCAATGGGAAATCCTCTTTCACCTGTTCTTAGTAACTTATATATGGAATTTTTCGAAACAAGATTGCTTAACACTATCCTTCCCAATAGAGCTAAGTGGTATAGATATGTTGATGATATTTTGTGCGTTATGCCTAAGAATGTAGACATAAACCATTTCCTTGTTAAATTAAATAGCTTAGCTCATTCTATAAATTTTACTGTTGAATTTGAAGTAAATAACTCATTGCCCTTCCTAGATGTGTTTATTATTAAGGGTAACATTGATTTTAAATTCAAAATTTACAGAAAACCTACAAATAATTGTTCCTATGTACACTATTATTCTTCACATCAAGATAGAGTTAAAGTGTCGGTTTTTTCTTCAATGTTTTTGAGAGCTTTACGCATTTGTAGTCCAGAGTTCATAGAAATCTCTAAAATTTATGAAATAGCTAATGATTTAAAATACCCAAGAAACATAATTGATAAATCTTTTAAAATAGCTAGAAATACTTTTTACAATCCAAAAAGGGACAACCAACCTTATTCAACCAAAAATATGTTGGTTCTCCCTTACCATGAAAACTTGGTTGATATGCCTTCCTTTCTTAAGAATTTTAATATCAAAGTTGTATTTAAAAATCTTGATACAGTAAAAACTTTTGATAAAAATTCCCCAAAATGCTGACGGATGTGTCTATAAGATTCCCTGTAAAATATGCGATAAAGTTTATTACGGTCAAACTGGTAAAAGTCTTGAACTATGATTAAAACAACATAAATATACCATTAGAACTGGACAAGATTCTAATGCTCTATTTATTCATGTAAGAGACTTTAACCATCCAATTGATTTTCAAAATGCTGAGAAGGTTGTATCAAGCAAGTCCATGGTTGAGAGAAATATAATAGAATCATGTTTTATTAAAAACAGTTTTGAAAATAATATGAATATTTCTTTTGGTTTATATAAATTGGATTCATTTATAATTAATAAAATTTGGGAAGAATTTAATGATAAATTGGACTAATCTTAATTCTTGGGAAGAGTTTCAGGTCCTTTCTTATGTTCCTCTTCACAGAGTCGTGAGATGTTACGCTACTGTGAGGTGTAGTCTTTGTTAGTGTGATGTGACTGTGAGGTGTAGTCTTTGTTAGTGTGATGTGACTGTGAGGTGTTGTCTTGCCCCTTATATAAGCCCTTCTTGTCATGTTTCCTTTTATAGTTCCTTGATAATGTGAGTAGTCACGAAAGCGCTTGGAATTCTCTTCTATTTTTTCATAGTGGTTGTCTTGCATATTTTGATATCACCTGTTTACTGTGATCTTTTTGCATATATACATATATATATATATATATATATATATATATATATATATATATATATATATATATATATATATATATATATATATATATATATATATATATATATATATATATATATATATATATATATATATATATATATATATATATACATATATATATAATATATTATATATATATATATATATATATATATATATATATATATATATATAATATATTATATATATATATATATATATATATATATATATATATATATATATATATATATATATATATATATAGTTACTCGTAGTCAAGCACTTCACAAGCACTGGTAAGGTAATTTCAGACATTACACAAGCACCTATGTAGGGTAATTTCAGACATTACACAAGCACCTATGTAAGGTAATTCAGGTGCAGTAAATTACTCTGGAAAACAACACTGCCAGGGTCAGTTGCAGCTGCCAGTGCAAGAAACTGCAGAATTATGCAAACTTCAGAAAAAACTGTTTACACCTTGTAAACAGTTTCCACACTGTGTAGTAATTATAGTGATGATGATGATGATGATGATGATGATGATGATAATAATAATAATAATAATAATAATAATAATAATAATAATAATAATAATAATAATAATAATAATAATAATAATAATAATAATAATAATAATAATAATAATAATAACAATGATAATCAAGGTTGTTGGTGCTGGTGGTCCTGGACCAGGCTTGTCTGGTCAACCAGGTTGTTGGTGCTGGTGGTAATGGACCAGGCTTGTCTGGTCAACCCGGTTGTTGGTGCTGGTGGTCCTGAACCAGGCTTGTCTGGTCAACCAGGTTGTTTCTGGTGGTCCTGAACCAGGCTTGTCTGGTCAACCAGGTTGTTTCTGGTGGTCCTGGACCAGGCTTGTTTGGTGCTTACCTGGTCAACCAGGTTGTTGGTGCTAATGGTCCTGGACCAGGCTTGTCTGGTGCTTACCTGGTCAACCAGGTTGTTGGTGCTGGTGGTCTTGGACCAGGCTTGTCTGGTGCTTGCCTGGTCAACCAGGTTGTTGCTGGTGGTCCTGGACCAGG